>JAVJGJ010000059.1:90074227-90090963 GCA_035590215.1 Microhierax caerulescens
CATGGCGGGCGGAGCTTTGCGCTCCAGCCGCTCCCTGACGAGGGTTTGTTTAGCTGCGGGCCTCTCACTGCACCAGGTAGCCTCTTGTTCCTGGCACTTGCTCTTCGCCCTCCCTCGCCCACGTTTACTTTAGCTCAAGGAGAGAGAAAGTTTACTTTTCCAGGTGCGACCACTTGCTTCGGAAGCTTGTGCCTGCCTCCCTTCCCTAGCGTTAGCAGACACGGTTATTTTTCATCTCTGTGATCCGTTTATCACCCAGCTATGGTTTGACTTTTTCAGTCAGCTTTAGTTACACACAGCAGTCAACAACTGGCAAAGCAAATGGAAAAAACCGCCAGAAAACAACCACCACCATACAAAAAACCTCAACTAACTGCACGTGGGATATTTAACTCTTCCACAGTTGTTTGGAAGAACCTAGAAAGAGCAGCTAAAATGTCAGTGACCATGTTAGTAAGTTAATTTCTGTACCTCGGGTGTAGTTGCTTTTTTCTTTTTTAAAGAGGCAGGAGAAGAAGAGCCGGGCCACACCATCACCAAGTTCACAGGTGAGGCCACCACAGTGGCCAATACCCCTGGGGGTGGCACTGCCATCCAGGAGCCCCCGCAGGCAGGAGAGCTGGTTTAAAAGGAACCCGATGAAGTGGAGTGATGCAGCTGTGGCCCTGGTACCGGGCTCTGGCTGGCCCTGCTTGGGCAGGGGGAGCTGGTCTCTTCCCACCTGGACACTGTGGTTCCAAGCACAGACCTCAGCGTTCCAGAGCAGGGGAGATGTCCTGGTTTCAACTGGGATAGAGTTAATTTTCTTCTTAGTAGCTGGTGCAGCGCTGTGTTTTGGCTCTGATGTGAGAACAAGGTTGATAAGACACTGATGGTTTTGGTTGCTGCCAGGTAATGTTTATTCTAAGTCAAGGGCTTTTTGGTTTCTTGGGTGGTGCCAGCCAGAGGGCTGGAGGGGCATGGGAAACTGGGAGGGAACACAGCCAGGACAGCTGACCTGAACTGCCCAAAGGGACATTCCATACCATGGGACAGCATGCTCCATGTATCAACAGAGAAGGAAGCGGCAGGTGGGGGGGACATCCAGCATCATGGCTTTTGTCTTCCCAAGCAACCATTATGCTTGCTGGAGCTCTGCTTCCCTGGGATGGCTAAACTGCCCGTGGAAAGCAGTGAATGAATTCCTTGTGTTGCTTTGCTTGCATGTGCAGCTTTTGCTTTACCTATTAAATTGTTCATGTCTCAACCCTTGAGTTTTACATCCCTTTCCGATTCTCCTCCCCATCCCTCTGGGTGAGGGGCAGTGAGCGAGCAGCTGCATGGTGCTTGGTTGCCAGCCAGGGTTAAACAATAACAGGAGGGGAGCTGGAACCCCACTTCTACAATTCCAGTTCTGTCCTCTGCTCATTATGACCTGGTTATATTGAGCAAGTCTGAAATTTCTTCTGCATAGAAACAAAAAAAACAAACCCACAACCCAAACTGCATTAATCTATTGGCAGAAGTTAAAATCGGCATCTAACACCTTTTAGCTGATCCCATGTGGGATTAACACATGTGCTCTGCTGCCCAAATGTTGATGCTGACGGACAGATGATGACTGCATGCCCACACAGACTGACAGTTCAGACATTAAAAAAAGCTGTTAACCACAGTTACCACAATGAGCAAACACAGCCTGGAGCGAGCAGGCGCCTTGCTGCTGAGTTCATGCACAGGGCTACGATGTCTTAGTTTTCTCTTAAACATCTCATCTGTCAAACTCATCTTCAGTTTCAAGTCTAACTCGGTACATTCACACTGAGGCAGCACTGAACAGTTTAACATGTTCTTTCAAATCTGTGAAGCTTCTATTTTCATACAAAATTGCCATGGGAGCAGGCTGTAGATCAGATCCTTATGCCACTTAATAAAAAAGAAGAAATGATGACACTTACTTTCTTGTCTTACAATTTATGTATCATACCTTACCTTAGAAATAAAAGAGGAAAGACAGAAGAATCAGCAATGCATCCTTGATTTTTTAAAGTTTTTTTGTGGGGGGTGGTTTGTTTGTCTTTTAATACTGAAAGCTTCTCATCTGCCATTTTATTGCACTAGACTACAACTAATTTCATAAAACTCAGGAAACATTCAGCACTCTACTCTTGCAGAACACACATTCTTCTGTGGCAGGAACAGTTACACAGGAACATATATAACGTGTTCACATTATCTGTCTTACAGTAGCCATTAACACCAACAGCATTCACTGTTACTGCATAATGCTCTTGAACAAATTGCAGATTTCTCATAAAGTTTAATGAAAGGCAAATAAAATCCAATTCCTGTTTCACAAATTAAATATATTATAATAATGACATTTTCTTAATTCAGACCTGCATCTCAAATAAAATGGCAGCTACAAAGACCAAAAAAATGCAGGGCTGCAAAGCAGAAATTCAAGTCTGTTTCAATGAGTTATCAGTGCTTAACAGTTCTAAAACTGAGTCGTCTCAAACATGAAGGTTCCCAACTTTTTGAAAACATTTCTATACTTTAAATTCCTCTAATGAACTACAGTGCTAAAAATACAGCTTACATCATCTTCTCTGGAAAGATTTCTGGTTTTAAATTTGTGGGTCCAACATCTCTTTTAGAAGTAAAATCTGTTACGGCACTGTGGTAATGTCAATACAAAGCACCCTTTGGACTCCTCGAGGATGATGAGGCACACGCTAGTCTTACACAGTCTCATTTGGGCTAGCAGACCTATAGGAGAAGTCAGGCAGCGATGCCACGTGCCAGTTCGTCCTACAGCAGCTTAAAGCAAGCCTGTGGGCACTGCTAGGTTCGGAAAGGGAAGCTCACACCGCAGTAACAACAGCGCCAGCAGCGCATCAATACTGTGCTAGGCTGCAGCTCAGTGAGCTTTCTTGCTGCAGGCCCATCGGTCTGTTCCACATGTAATGACTATGCCTCAAGAAAGTTTACCACGGTGGCTCTTCTCACATAGTCTGAAGCTGATAAACTCTTGAACCTTTTTTCAAAAGATAACCCTGGTCGTTTAGGGATCCAATAAAGCTTTCAAAATCAGACACCTAGGAAAAGACAAAAAAAATTAAGTGGGAAGAATGACATTTTACCTCTTGTAAAGCAACATAAACAGTTTAGAAGAACTTAGTGAAATAAAGCGAGCTAAGAATAGTTTAGTTTCTGTAGCAAACTGCTGACCTACTAGGAGGTGGCATACAGTTGCACCCCATTGTGCTTTACTTACACACTGGTTTTACTGTGGTATGACACAAAACAAGTGTTCTCCACCTCACGACATGTGGAAAGTATGCTGAGTTATGTATGTATAAATGCAAGTTCTGAAACACAACTGTCTACCAAAGAAAAGTCAGATTTCTACAACTTTTGCTGGCTTCCAAGTATTTGTTACAGGTATAGAACTTTAAATGGGCAAAAAGTACTCTATATTATGAAGGGAAAATTAGAATTAATTAAATTAACTTTAAGTACCTAGTCACTGAATGAATGAATGATCATGGGAGGAGAGAGCTGGCAGTAACAAGCTCTGTCGGACAGGACTCACACCACACCCAGTTTTATCTACAGCCAACATCTGAACAAGTTTGGAAAGTGAAGCCACCTTGCCCCAGCAGACCAAAGCAGGCTGGCCAGGTAACGGAAAGAACAGCATTACCGTCCATAATAGGTTCCACAAAGAGAAAGTCATTATCACTTCTTTTCACTCATTACACCTGAAACCCAGTTTTAAGTTCCAAATTGGCACTTAAAGCTTTTTATTATAAAGCAAAACGTAGAATTAGCTATTGATGTTTTTATTTGGCTGACATCCCCCACAAGTACAGCATGCAGATTGAGTACAGGATCAGCCATGTTTGTGGCCACGTGCCCTACATGGTGCTCCCATCGAGTTACATTATGATGCTTCAAGGAGGAATGAAACCCCAAAAGGCATATTTGGGCCAGAGAAAGCCAAGCAAAACGTCACTGCACTACTGAAATAGAACATGTACACCACAACAGCCTAAATTTGGGAAGAAAAATAGGTGTGTTCCCTGGGGAGCCAGAGGAAGCATACTGAAATCAAAACTGCCTTTCTTGAAACAAAGCAGAACCTTGTTAAGGATCAGCTTCAGAAGCAGAACCAGCCCTTACTAGTGCAAGGAGTTGTTACTATCAGCTAGTAAGATTAGTAAAGCTTACAAACAAGGGCAATTGAGGAAGATTGTTCACCCTATAAAAGCCACAAACATTGCTTATCTCTGTTCACTGCAGAGAGACACAACAGATGTGCCTTTTCCACTTTCCCTTTCACAATAAGTAATTTTGACTGGTCTTGCCATTTGTTGTTGAAGTGCTTGATTTCCAGACTTACTCGTATCTGTAGCTCCATCGCAATCTGTCGAAGCTGTTGCAAATCAAAGAGATTGTTGTAAGATCTCTCTGCAATACTGTTCAGGGCAGAAACAAATCGTTTTGCTTGCGACCGATTGCTCATCCCAGACCCGTGCTGTGAACGTTCAAAGTCCAGTTTTCCAAATTCATCAGAGTAGGTTCCCAGCATGCTAAAAAAGGCAAGTGTACATGAGTTTGCTTCCTGAAACAAAACTGCTTGAGAAAGCCTTCAGAAGCCACATAGGAAACCATCCTCTAGTAAGAAAGTCACTATCTAGGGAACTTAAATGAAGCATCTGTCTAAACGGCTTGTAAACTTAAACTATTAACTGCAGCAACAGAGAGTAATCACAGGAGAGAAAAACCCCCTTTGGCAGTGCCTCATATCTAAGTGACTGTGCAGAGATACCCCTAACTGCTATGATGACACAACTCAAAAGGTTAAGCAACTGTATTCAACTCAGGGCTGCTGTCAGTTTTTAAAGAAGAACTAACAAATCTGAGTATTGTGGGCCTAAACTTGAGCAAGTAATTTCTTTGCTGTGTTTACATATCTGTATTAAAACAAATATTTTCAATTAATAGCACTGTGATGGTTTTTATTTTTAAAGCAGTGTGTATTTATTACCTGTATTTCATTATTTCTACTACATCCTCAGCATCTTCCTTGGTAGATTTCTCCCTTAATTCCAGCCTTGATCGTGCCTTAAAACAAAACAAAACCCCCACAAAAATATATTTAAGATATATTATAGCTAATACGAAAAAAAGGCTACAATCACTTTACTACAAATACAAATTTTAGGAGCAGAGATGGAACCTGAGCCCACAGGATTTAGAGGAAGATTCCTCTATTTTTTTCAATAGCTTTTCAATGTCATCTCCTGCATACTGCATTATTAGGCTGTAGCTTGGAATTTATTTGCTTTTTAACAGCATACTGTTGGGAAGCTGTAGATCACAAGTAGTGTTATTGAGGCGTAACGTTAGGGAACACAGCAGCGGTTCCTACCCACACCTACTTTTTCTCCTTTTGGGAGAACGTGATAGATTCTTTTTCAACCCCAAGGGTATTTTATTTCATAAGAGGCTTTAAGCAACATTAGTTCCTAAGCATTTGTAAATCTCTTGCATTCTCACATCTTTTATTTTTTTTTAAACACAACAAAAAAAGCAAAGCAGTGAATATGCTGTCAAAAGTTATAGGATATCAGTAGGAATAATCTATATTTAGGAATAATCTCTTTACTTTCAGTCCCTTAAGTATTACATCTTGCATTTACCTCCGTAAGTCGAATCAGTGACTCTAGTTGCCTCGTGGTGATTGGTGCGCTGTCTACTCCTTGGTTCTGTTTCCGGAGCTCAAGGTAGAATTCCTGGAGGACTTGAGCAGCTTCTGGAGATAAATTTGGATGAACATACTGCCGAGCATATCCGACATACTTCCTCAGCAGCTGATGTGGAATGGCATCAAAGTTTTCTCCTGGTAAGATCTAACCCAGTTACAAAAAGCTTAGATTTCTGTCAGAACACTATACAAATTTTAACATAAAAACTTCATCTTCTATGCTTTTACCTGGTAAAATCTTCACTGTAAGGGCTTTAGTGCTTCGTATATGAACCACGTACTTAAAAAGTCCATACACTGTGCTTAGACATGTAATTAAACACACTTGGCCATTTCAGAAAAAGCAGCTGAGACTTCCCATTTGCAATGGTAAGAGGTGCCCAATATGATTTAAATGTACCTAGAATTCTTTCTCAAAAAGAGAAAATCCAGTTTCCCAATTGTTGTAAGACTTGGCTCCAAAGAAGATTAAGTCATCACTGTTGATATCCCACTTCCAAAAATACATGGGTTTAGCTCCAGTGGGGGGATATTTCTCCTGGCATTTGACAATATCAATACTCATATGTATTGATCACTTACATTTAAGAAATGTGCTTCCTCTCCTACAATCCCCAAATCTGTCACAAGTTGCAGACTTCCAAGGATTTATTTACACACTGCTTTATTTGGATTCAGTACTTCACAGTGCATCATGTTATATCAAATTATTATATCCAGTCTAGTTCTGTAGCTCTTCACTGAAATCTAAACTAGCAAATTTGCTTTAAAGCATGTCATGCTAAGTGTCTTCTCACTACCACAATCAACAAAACCCCAAAAAACCAGCTCAGCTAAAAAATTCTTTACTGTGTGGAGATGGCTTGAGACACATCTTTAACAGCCCCAGTGGCGTGGGTAATGTTAGCTACAACAGCCAGCTGGTACAAACTGGTGGCTGGAGAACAAATCTATGGGGCCAGATAGGATCCACCTGACAGTACCAAGGGAGCTGGCAGAGGAGCTCACCAAGCCACTCTCCATCATTTACCAGCAGCCCAGGCTAACTGCCAGGGGGACATGGAGGGGCTGGAGCGTGTCCAGAGCTGGGCAGGGGGCTGGGGAAGGGGCTGAGGCACAAGGCTGTTGGGGGGCGGCTGGGGGGGGGGTTTATTCTGGAGAGGAGGCAGCTCAGGGGGACATTACCACTCTCTACAGCTGCCTGAAAAGAGGGGTTGGGCTTTTCTCCCAGGTAACAGGCACTAGGATGAGGGGAAACGGCTTCCAGTTGCACAGGGGGAGGTTTAGGTTGGGCATCAGGAAAAATTTCCTGGTTGGAAGCGTGGTCAAACCCTGGAACAGGCTGCCCAGGGAGGTGGTAGAATCACCATTCCTGGAGGTGTTTAAAATAATGCGTAGATGTGGTGTTTAGGGACATGGTTTAGTTTTTAGCTTGGCAGTGCTGGGCTAACAGTTGGACTTGATGACCTCTAAGGTCTTTTTTCCAACCTAAATGATTATATGGTTGTAAGTGTTTCCTCTTTAATTCAGAGCCAATTATCATGAGAAGAGTGGGAGACTGAGGACATGAGCACATCAGGGTTGCCAGGTTCCCAATACAAGGAACCCCAGAGGAAGGGGCATAGCAACAGTCACAGGACAAGTCCTACCTTTAGTCTTTCAAGCAGCGGTCGATCTGAAACAACTTCAAGAACGGAGCGATCCTGTGTGTTGGTACGAGTCACAACAGCACTGCTGCATGCTGCCTGCTTTCCAGCTCGGATGGCCATCACGTGCTCAGACAGCAAGTGATCGTGATCTTCATTTGGGGTGTCCAGCAAAATGAAAACTAGATCAAATCTTGACAGTAAGGCACTCCCCATTCTGGAGTAAAGACAAGAAAACCACAGAGTGCTCAAAGAAGTGGAAAAATCACAGCAACTCTGTTCCACTTCAAAGACACCTAAAAAAAAAATCCTGCCTCATTCATTCAGGATAAATTAGAACTGCAATTTCTCTCTCAAAAGCTATGAAAAATTACTACAGTAAGTTTGCATTCAAGCTCCAGGAAACTAGAAGGCAATTATATAGAAGCTACGAGACTGCCAGAAGCATCTACTCCTGAATGTCAACTATAGAAGCAGCATTTCAGAAAGTGCTCACTTTAAGTTCTCAGACACTGTTTTGGCTTTGTTATAATGTCCTCCAACTGGGTTTGCTGCAGCAACAATAGATGTCCGAGCTGGCAAACTGCAAACAATGCCAGCCTTAGCAAGGCTGATGCTTTGCTGTTCCATGGCTTCCAACAAAGCCTGATGCTGGTTTCCCATCTTATCAAATTCATCTATTCCACAGATTCCTGGAAGCAAGTAACACAGGACAAAGACTTATTAGAAAACACATTAACTGATGGACAAGTATATGCTACAGTCTCGTGCTACATCAGAAGTCCAACCTACAGTCCTAGGGACTGCAGGAGACATCGGAACAAGTGTCCATTTCAACAAGCTTTGTTTTCATTTCATGGTGCCACAGATGAACCACAATGAAGTTGGCCTGGGTTGTGGAAGCAGTGTCTTGATTACACATTAAGACGACAAAACAAGCTTTTTAAACATAGAAATAGGGGACAAATCTCACAAGCAAGCTGTTTTTAAAAAACAGTAAGAGTTCAGCAGGTGCCATTAAGTCAAAGATTTCTCAACAAGGCAATCTTTGTTTGGCACAGTAACGCTGGCATGTGAATTGCAGAACTCCAGTTTCATACACATCCTAAGCCCTAGGAAAGCAGGAACCTCCTTCAGAGAAGTCACTGGAGAAACTCAGAACTTCCCAAGGTACGGAAAGCCAACATTGCACTTCTAATTTACAGTTTTAGTGCACAGTTACGCAAGCACTGTAGTTAATCTTAGACTCAGCAGCACGCACACCCCCACCCCCCCCCACAGTCATACAAAACCTGGAACATTACATGTATTACCTTGATCTCCAAGCACTAAAGCACCAGCTTCCAAGGCAAAGTCTCCAGAAGCACCATCTCTAGACAGTGTAACAGTCAGGCCAGAGCTGGTGGAAGTATTACCACAAACATACACACCTCGAGGAGCAACGTTACACACTGCCTAGAAGAGAAATAAATACTTTTTCCCTCCCCAAGGTGAAGAATTTCATAAGCCTTATTCTAGAGAAACAATTCAAAAGTAACCCCACATTTGTTCCCTTCCACTTAATATGGCCCAACAGTAAAGTTATAACTCCTTGCAACCCCAAGAGACGTAATTCTGCAAAACAGCAGGAGTAACTTTGGTCACAGTACTTGCAGCACAGCCATGTCTATTGTGTTACCAAAACTACTAGGACCCTGGGCACAGCACTTACATTTCAAAGTATGTTGAAATGCTTGGGGACACCATTTGTCGCAGAATTGCAGATATATAGTTTCTTCAGACCCCAATGTCTAAATAGACCAATATCTTGTCCTACTGCCCAACACACAATGCTTTAGGGGAACATGCATAGTTCTCCCCACAACTAGGGGATAAAGGACAGTCCTAATCTTCTTCATGCCTCTAGTACCTAGAAAGCTGCCCAAATTTCAAACATGAACTAGAAAAGCAAAGTATGGTAGGCTGGAAACAGAGATGTGTCAAATTAAGTTTGCCTAGAATTCAGTCATAACTTTTCCCCCCCCCCCAGTAAATCTGTAGTTAGTGATACCTCTGTTTTATTTAAAAGGTAATGCCCAAACCATATTTATTCAGTACTAGCTATGTAACAGGTACTGATTATTGAATAAAGAAACCCCAAAAACCAACAAAAAAACCCTGGCTCCTGTCTTCTACACAACTGTGGTTTTCTCCTTGGGACTTTTTTTTCCTGTGACAGCAGTAATAGAGGAGACTTGTTCCAGGTTCTTATTTGGAGGAACAGGTTACTAGCTTTTCTTGAATGGCATTTTGTTATTCAGTAATGATGTGAAAAAACAAGTCATCTACTGCATGCTAGAGAGTCCCCATTCAATGAAAAAAAATTTATAAAATTTGTTTGCCAAGATACTTGCATACAAATCCATCATTTAAGTTATCCTAAGTCATATCCTAACATAACATGTCCACAGTAGAAATACTCAGACTTTTTAAAATGAGGTATGCAATGCTACATGTCTAAACAAACTGTCCCTCTTTGACTTCACAGTAAGCATGGGAAAACACATGGGCATTTAAAACCATTCAGTTTAAGACTGAAGAATTCTAGTACTAACTGTTTTGTCACAGTCACGCAGAAATACCCACCAAGACTAAACCCCATCACAGCAGTAGGTCCCTTTCCCAAAAAGCATAGATCTGTACCAGCAACACAGAGACAGGGTAAGAGAATGGAAGTAAACCACACAGGTGGTAAGTGACATGGTATTTAAAGTTGCATTAGTTCCAAGAGCGCTCTTATTTTATTAGATAATGGATCAGCTAAATGAAGGTAAGGAGGAGTGAAACTCCTCACTGGGGAAAGGGTTGGTAGGAAAAAAAAAAAAAAAGGCTATGTAAGGGCAGGACAGCAAGCCTATACTTGAAAGCCCAGAGGCCTGACCAAGTATATCTGCTTTGGTAAGTGTTTTAACTGGCCTAATCCCTTCTGCAAGCCTCCCTGGAAGGAGAGGACAGCAGGGGACCCCTCCGGGTACTACCCTACGTTTGAGGCATCCTACATGAAAAAGGATCTCCAGCCAGGCTCAAACAACGCTTTGGTCTTAGCAGAGCTGTCCTACCGTGCTTAACAAGAAGTCAAGATAACAAGGAATTAGAGACAAATACAATGAGACAATAGAAATAAATCAACCCATACTTGCAACATTTGACTTTTTCCCAATCCTGGATCTCCAACGACCAGAACATGTGGATCTCCTCGCACTGGGATTCTGTTCTTGTCATCTACAAACTTCTGACATCCTCCAAATAATGCCAGGGCCAAACCTGCCTTTACAATCTGTAGTAGTACATACCAATGCTAATAAGTATCCGACCATGATGACCGATACGGACAGCTCCCTAGAATTGGCTGTAATAGCCCTTAGGTTCAGGATCCAGAAGGAAAGGGTTAAGACTGCCACCTCCTTGTCACTGACAGTGACTGTGAGTCACCGGCCACCTGTACAGTCCCCACCCCTTCCCCCCACCCTAGATAAGCTTTATAAATCCCTTATGAATTAATTTACTGTGGCATAAACATTTCAACCTGAAGTTGCAAGCAGAGCTGTTAAATTACTTACCTCGTGGCCATAGATCGCAGGACAAAGAGAGCTGTAAAAACAAAGAACACTAACATAAGGGGAATATAAGTCTTGTATTACTATTAATTAATCACTTGTTCTGTCTCTTGTCACAGAATACCTCTATAAACATACAAAACTTTTAGTTAGCTGTTGCTGAATTTCCAACAGAATCAGTTTAAAATCAGCAGCATGAAATTTCTTGAAATTTGCAGACAACCAGACAGGCTTGAAACAAGAAAAGCCTTTCATTTGTGTTCATACAAACAAGAGGAGATCCAGCTTCCCAGTGGTTTCTGCACCCTTTATCTCCATCAATTAACTACCTGTAACCCTCCTTTTAAAGGTGCTAGTTTTGCATTCTCTGACTTCACTGGGAGGGGCTGAAGGACACTTCCACTAGAAAAGTACTTCTCTGTCTGAATGGAGGGTCTGTCACACCCTCTGCTCAGTTCTTGCACCTTTTTCCTCTGTTGTAGGAAAGCAGAGCCAAGAACAAAACAGTACTCATGAGGTGAATTTACTCAGTGAGGAGCAAAATTAATCAATTGCTTTTTTTTACCCATAGCTTTCTGTCTCAGGGCTGAATTAACACAATCCTAACTTCCCTGTATATCCTTAAATCCCTCCCAAAGTCCCAACATACCCACTGCAATACTTTTACTTCCTCCCAAGCCCCTTGCCCTCTAAAGTTTGTTAAATCTCTGTGATATCTATTGCACAAGCCTTAAACATTTCACAGCTTTAATACTAGCTGTCATGTTTGTCCGAAGGTGGTCATGCCTGTTCAGAAGTCTAATCCTAGACCTAGTCTCAGTCTGATGCAACTTACTTTACGATAAGCCTGAACAGATTTTCCTCAGCTTGAATTTCTTGAACAGCATAGAGGTCTTTAAGTGAAAACTCCATGAATGATCTTTGAAAGGTCTCATCATCAAAATTCTTCAGTTTTTGTCCTTTACTGTTGCTGACAGAATTTGCCTCAATGTACAACAAGAACATACATTTGTCATTCTTATTTTTAGAAGCTCCTGTTAGAAAAATTGAGAAGGATGAAGGAGTATTTTTACTATCCTTGTGTATTGATGTTATTTACAAACAGTACAGGATAATTAAGAAATATTAAGTATAGCCATATGCAAAATATTTACCCTCCATTTAGGTACAAAATAAAATATTTTGCTGGATTAGGATGGCATATGTATATATAGAGAACTTTTCCCAGAATAAATGACGTTTTCCAGGAATTTTATATTACTACCTTATTCTAGTAAAATAAAAGCCAAATATAAAATGCTCCCACTTAATATTTAGAGAAAAAAAATCCATCATGCGGAATAATTAAACATGTAGCTTAATAATTTTCTATATCCCCCAATGATTACTGAGCAGAGAATGCAGCCTCACAGTAAATTGGTACTGCAGATCTCTGCAATATATTCTATTATAGCTGTGGGCAATATATTTCTTCGCTTTGGGGAAAAAAAGAAAAAAAAAATTGTAAAATTTCTCCAAGGGGAACTAAACTAAGAAAGATAATACTCCTTCACAACAGCGTGACTGTTTTCCTATTGTTTGAACATTAAAGTGAAAAGGCTAAGCAAATAACGGGTCTCAGCGAGAAGGCTTTCCTATCAGCTGACAGGCTAAACCATCAGCTGGCACACGGGCACACCAGGGCCAGAGCTGCGGGTAGACCAGCGGGTTGCAAAACCCCCGATCAGCGGGCATTAGAGATAGGGCTCCTCTCGGACAGCACTGCTGCTGGCTTTTTCCAAGTAACTCCTCGTTATAAAACTTTGGGAATTTCTGGGGAAAAATACACTTCATGCATCTACAACTCTGAGAGCCCAAATTAAGGGGGATGGCTGTTCTTCCTGTGTAATCATGGAGAAAACTCCACCCTAGGAATAAGGTGTTCTCAGATTATGTATTTTACCTTCCTCAGTGCTTGACACCTTTACTATCCCTGTAATTGTGACCATATCTCCAGGGACACAGCTGTCCACAAGATCTTGAACCAGTTCGCATTCGATCGTGCGGGGGATCCGGCCTGCCTCCCGCTGATCATCTGACATGAGCTCCTGCACCCTGCAAAACACAAGGTGTGCATACACTCTGTGTGTAACATTTCCAATTCAGTTACAGCATGCAAGATCTACAGCTGTGTGCTTCCAACCAATCCTTTCCAAATTAAAAAGGGAGACAGCAGAAATGTCCTGATAAACTCTAGAAACAGCAGTGCTGAACATGGGGAAACAGACTTTTTCAGTTCAGACTTCAATAAATAGGCATATATTATGCATAAAACCAGGAAGACAATAACTATGAACTCCAGAAATAATAATCAAAGTTGAAATCCAGATTTTTATCACTGATGAGCATGTTCATGTAGAGATAAATACAGTAGGTGAAATAAGATGGGCTTCATATACAAAAATTAAGAGGTCAGACTCAGATGTTATAGCCCTGGTGAATGTTTAATTGGCATTTTAACCCTAGCAAAGCCCAAGAAATTCCTCAGACCATAACAAGAAGAGTAGCTCGCTCTTTTTCTAGTTGTAAAAGGCTAGCAACTCACAAGTTCTTCAAAAGGTTCCAGTTTTGGCTCTGCATTTAGAGCTCTGATAGTCTTCCTCCAGAGTCAAGCTTTTCTTAAGAAGCTGTGATAAACAGCACCCTCTAGAGCTGCTAAAAATGTCAGCACTTTTTTTAAAATGATTTTTTTAATTATACAGAATAGTAATAAAGACAAACATACTTAGATGTCATTTGGCACAGTAAGATTTTTGATGAAGAGCACGTGAACTTTGTAAGCAGTGGGAAAAAGTAAGCAGGGTCCTGTTTTTCTGAAGCTAACACCCTTACTGCAGTAAGCTAAAGGATGGCCAAGAAACAAGTCAGACTTTTCTGAATGTACATTATGGGGCAATAGTAGGATTGTCATAGTGCTAATAGCACACAGTAAGGTGGAAGCAGTGAAAACCAGCTCCACTGTCCACCTTCCTACACTTTAACATTGTTCACTTCTGCAGAAACAGTGACTTGTTCCCTGGTAGCAAAGGTCTCACAAATTTTAGGCATACCTCATTGCTCATTAGACAGAGAAACTGGACGGATGAACAGGCAGGTGCAGCACTATTTCCTTCTACTGAGCATACCTTAAGGACTGGGGGACACAATATCACTTTAAACTTAGATTATTTTTTTTAACCCTGAAGTCTACTTTCAATTCCTTCTAGTCAACTGTCACAGCCAGGCAATGTAACTTAACAGGGCTTTTCTAGCTGACTTACAGATTAAAGGGAATCATTAAATAATACAGGCAATTAGAAATGATCAAGAACAGCTGTAAAGACCACAAGCTGAACATTTCTCAAAGAACTCTGTCGCGGTACGGGGAATTTCCAAGAAGCTATTATATTGGGTAGATTTAATATACAAAATATACTAGCACTCAGATAAAACAACCACTTTGTAATACAAATTTTAAGGAGTACTTGCTGCAAAAGAAGATTATAGAAATTACACAGTGTAACATGGAATGAGCCATCCTGTCACTTTTTGACTATCCTGTTGCATTACATTTTTGTGCAGAAGGGAAGACATGCTTACTTAACAGACTGCCAGTCCACTGTAGTGGTTAAAGGAGAGCTTCTGTCAGCTGTGAAGGATCGGCCACGGCACTCAGGAACAAGGCACTGTAACAACAGTAATTCTAATTAATTCTCAACGTTTTTAAAAATCAGTTTGAAATTGCCTTTTTTTTTTAAAAAAAAAAAAGCAAAAAGCAAAGCAATGTGATCTGTTAAGGCCATTTTAGAAAAAAAAAACCCTAGTTACATTAGGGCTACAAATTAGCACATGCATAATGAATGAAGGGCTATCAAGCACAGACACCTGAACCCTGACTCACAGGTGTCAGAACAAGTACAGCTGAATTGTATGATCCTTTAGGCGAATTGGTTGGAGTTGTTTTTTTTCAGGGGTGGAGTTATTTGTTTGTTGAGGTTTTTTGTTGTTGTTGTTGGGTTTTGTTATTTGGCTGGGGTTTTTTAAATACTTGCAGATGTTCTAAAGGAGATAATTTTTTCACTTGAGCATATCAGGTAACATAAAATAACTGGGCACTGTCCTGTGTCTAATGACTTCTTAAATCCAAATAAAAACAGTGAATTAAAATAGAAAGTTCTAAACAAAACCCACACCACCACCACCCCCCAATCTAAGCATAGAAACCTACCACAGGGAGATGGAGGAGGCTTTTAAACATAACTGGTGAATGGAAATGCAAAGATATTTCCCCATCCCCACAAAATTTGAGGGAGTTTCTATATACCGCTTGTTTCAGCAGAATACAATTTTTTCAATTAACAAGGGTATGTAATAATACAAAGATGCATGTTTAATGTTTTTCTGGTGTCAGTTTAAACTAGCTTAAAGATTAGATTTTTTTTTTTAATACCAGTGCTGCTGCTTTTTGTCAAATCACTATAGATAAGGGAAAAGTACAAAGTTAAGTTGTTTTAACTTACCTTAGTTGGAAGAGTATACTTTCCATCAGGTAGAGGAACACTCTGAACATCTCCGCATGTGCCACAGACAAAAGCTAACTTAGTGCACAGAGGCTTAATGTTACTGACACGCACAACGGTGCCACGCAAGGCAATATATTTTCCGTAGCAGTTGGCCCGAACGTTTTTCAGCTGGGTTAGTGGATCATAGTTGTACACCCTACACAAGTCAAGCATTAAAATTTTTAAAGCTTATCACACTTAAATACAGAACAACAAAAACCACAAATAAAACCTCCCCAAAACCACCAAACCAAAACAAACAAAAAAATTCCACGCCCAATTTTTAACAGTAATCCAAAGCAAATATTAGAAATATTTTGTCTGTGGACCCATGGCATACACTTTGATTCTGTTCTAGAAAGCAGTATAACATTTAGTATGTTTATAGTTATCTATAACCATATCTCTGAATTATTTCAGATTAAGACCAGAGTTTAGACTTGCAGCGTGTTAAGATCAAATACGTATTATGCCTATGCTCTAAAAGGAAGGGAGAGTTTTCACGTTTCAAGGACATAAGGACCTGTTATCAGGTACAAAACACTGCACCTTGTTAAGGACAATAAAGAATACCTTGCAAAATAATTCAGAATAACAAACTTTAAAGAGAATTGTTTGTTGTGGAACAGACCTCATGAGATTGCCTAGTCCAAACCCCTGCTCAAGCAGTGACAGCTAGAGCAGGTTGCCCATGTCACAGAATCATATAGGTTAGAAAAGACCTTTGAGATCAAATCCAACCGTTAGCCCAGCACTGCCAAGCCCAAAACCCACGTCCCCAAGCACCACAGCTGTGTGTTTTTTAAATACCTCAAGGGATGGTGATTCCGGCACCTCCCTGGGCAGCCTGTTCCAGGGCTTGACCACCCTTCCAGTCAGGAAATTTTAGGTTGGATATTAGGAAAACCTCCCCTGATGCCACTTGAGGTCGTTTCCCCTCATCCTAGTGCCTGTTACCCGGGAGAAGAGACTGACACTCCCCCTTTCAGGCAGTTGTAGAGCGCAAACAGGTACCCCTTGAGCTGCCTCTTTCTTCTCCAGAATAAATGCCCACAACTCCCTCAGCTGCCCCCCATCAGCCTCGTGCCCCAGCCCCCTGCCCGGCTCTGGACACGCTCCAGCCCCTCCATGTCCCCCAGGCCGTGAGGGGCCCAGAACT
>JAVJGJ010000059.1:90097063-90126080 GCA_035590215.1 Microhierax caerulescens
CCCGAGGGGAGGGGGTCCCGGTGCGGCGGATGTGACCCCGGCTCTCCCGCCGGGACGGTCGGAGGTAACTGCCGGTGTGACCGGTAGCGCGAAAGGTTTTAATGCCGCCTTAGTTCCTATGACCAAAAATCCCGGCAGATCTCCTGGCTGCCGTGTCCGTTAAGGATCCGAAAGGCGGTTTTGCGCTGCCGCTGTCAGGCCGGTGCGACTGACGGGGAGCGAAGGTGCAGCGGCCTGGCCAGCGCCTGTCACACCTGCCCCCGGTGGCTCCTCACCGTGCGGGCTGCAGCGCTGCCTCGTTAGCGGGGCTGGCTCAGCATCGCCGTCAGCCTGCAGGAGGGGGCTGCCTGTCGGCTCTGGGTGCTGCTGCTTTGGCGAGGATGCTATGAAAGCTCTCCCGTTTCTTTTTCCTAGGCCAGCTGGCATAGCAAGAAGCGCCTGCACCCCAGCAGGACATGCTACCGTCAGTGGACACAGCCTGGGCTCCTCCCATTGCAGCAGTCAATTTTGTAGACCAGTGTGTAGAAGTCAGTATTGGGTGATGTGGCCAGACACCTGATTCAATAGCGTGGAGATTTAAAGGTGCTGTGCTTGAATGAGGCTGGTTTAAAAATGGCATAGCTCAGACCTAGGAATTGGGAGTACTGGTTATTGACAGGCTTAACGTTCACCAGTAGGATCTGGCACCTGAATCAGGTAGTTACTCTGACAGCCTGCAGAGCATGCCAAGACCCATTCATTAGGTCCTTCTTCAGTTTTTGTTTAAAATCCCTGTCATAAAGGAAAGAATAATAAAAAAATTGAAGAGTAAATAATGTCACAGGAAATTAAATAACTCTTGCTTTAACTTTTCCTTTTCTATAATCTGATGAGAGTAAGAATGCTCCAGGAACATGAGACAATAGCTGCGGTTGGATATTCTGTTTAGAATGGTCATCAAAATTTGAGAACCTGCACACTATTTTTTATCTATTTAAATTTTCTTCAGTCATTTCAACTCTTTTAGAATCATTTATTAGCCTTTGAAAGTCTGGGTTGGTAGGGATTAATAGACTTTGTGTGAGCAAGTATAACGTTAACATTTTATGAAAAGGATTTGGTAATATGACAAAACTTTATTCTTATGCTTTATTTAAAATCTGGGGTGTATTTGGGGATACAAATAATATATGTAAAATACATGCACAAATTGCATACTTCAGTGATTAGAAAGTTTGAAATAACAAAAGAACTCAGCCTGTTTGCTTAGATTCAGAGTTAGTGGTGAGTGTAATCAGCATAATAAGAGGTCATAGTCGTAACTTTTGATTCGGATGTGATTGTGGCACATACACTGGTACCAGTTTCATTTGACAAGATCAGCAGACAAGACTAGTTCCCTTCTGGTCAGCAAGGAAACCTTTGTAGGTCAACCTGAAATTCAGTTAAAGGCTTTGTGGATCCTGTTTTGTGTGAAGAAGGAAAAATGTAAACCTCCCTTAGTGCAATCAAAATGAAAAGGATAGTAAAATCCTTTCTTTTTTTAATTTTTGTTTTATTTAAACATTTCTAGGCTTACAAGACACTCTCTGCTATCAGTTTTCTTCATAGGCTTTCGGCAAATACTATTTCAAAGGAGCTTTGCAAAATACAGGTTCATGCACATCTTTTTGCACTAATTTGCATGACCCAGCCTAGATTTAATGAAATTTTAATTAATTTCATTCCTTGCGTTGTTCTGACTTTCTCTGTCAGAAATGGTACTGCATAATTCAAGTGTCAGCCTTATTTTATCTGCCATTTTAGAATTTTTTTGAACTGAAAAAAAATATTTTTCTTACTATATGCTCCATTTAAGTTCTTTGTTCTTTTCCTAATCAGTTTCAGTTTAATGTGGTTTTGTGGTTAATTTCACTTTTTATGCTTGTCCTGGTTTTCTTCAAGGATATAGGTAAAAATGGCATATATCATTGAATCATTTAGGTTGAAAAAGACCTTTAAGGTTATCAAGACCAACTATAAACTCAGCACTGCCAAGCCCACCACTAACCCATGTCCCTAAGTGCTGCATGTACACATCTTTATATGAAGCTATAGTTCAGTTTCAATTATTGTGGGTTTTAGACATAGTAAAAATAATGCTTTTAATATAATTAACTTCTTTGTTATTTCAGAAAAATTATTTTTGAGAAGCAGTGGTTCTATCTGGATAATGCCATTGGACATATTTATGGAACTACATTTGAAGTAACCAGCGGTGGAAATCTCCAGCCAAAGCAAGAGGTGGAAGAGACTGCCACAGGTATTACAGAGGATTGACTGGTGTTTGGAAAAACGAATTCCAATTCATTTGTTTCTTTGATAATACCAAAGATGATGGAAAAGCTTTCTATTAATCATTTGTTAAATTAACGTCACTTATATTCTTTCTGTCACGAAAGCGCATCGTTTTGTCTTGATCTGCTGTTTCACTAGTCCTGTAACAAATCAGCTTTTTAATATGGGAGAAAATTTGAACCTTAGTCTGGGTGAATATATATACTAAAGGTGTATTTTACATATTACATTTCATTGATTGCTTAGGCAATACTTTGCAAGGCCATGAAGCATGTGGGTTTAATCCTGAGAAGTCTGCTTTCTGTGAAACTAAAATCTATGTTTCTCCAATGTGAAGATATTTAGAGCTAGATTTTACAAATCTATATCCTTTTCCTTTAGAAACAAAAGAAGCAGGTACAGATAATCGTAACATAGTTGACGATGGAAAGTCTCAAAAACTGACTCATGATGACATAAAGGCTTTGAAGGACAAGGGTATTAAAGGACAGGTAAAAATAAGGTTTTGGTGTCATTTCTGTGCTACCTTGATGGTTATATTTCAGTTTATGAATTAGCCTATTCTTTTTACTGGTGCATAGACTTCAGTGCTTTTTCTTTGTTCTTCTGCTCAAGTCATGTTTTTTCTAAAGATCTGTTTTTACAAAAATGCAAAGGCTCTTTTCATGAAAAACTTCATGTAAGGTTGGCAACTTTGTCATATGAATTTTTATAGCATCACAAGTCATAACAGACAAAAGGAAATAATAAAGCCCATTAAGGAAATAGAGCTCACATAATCACCTGTTAGTTTTGTTTGTTTATAAGATGCAAAATTATATTTCTATATTACAGATATATTAAAGTCTTGCAATAATTAAGCTATCAAAGGTGTAGGAAAGGATTATGGATAAACACCAAAGTATTAAGAAATAACACTGTCTAACAAGTGTACTGTCAGTGTGCCTCTAGGCAGTACCTGCTGAACATGTGATGCCTGTGTTTTATCTGCACCTCAAAAGCTAAGTATATTGTCAAGAGATCAGTTCTGTTCTGTTAGAACACGGATTGGTTTTTACCCTGCACTTTGTCAAAAAGAAGTGAGGCCATCTTAAATGTTAATGAACCTTTGCAGCCAGTTCTGTTCTGCACGTGTTCTGCACAGGCAAAAATTCTCTCTTATCTTTGGTTTACCCTTTCTAATAAAAATAAGAAAGTGCTCACACTTACATCAAGTTCATCTCCTGTTCGCATCTGGCTTGTTGCTGCTGCTATTTAGAGCAGCTGTTCTGCTTTTGCCTGCTTAATAATGGATGGCTCTAAGGAGTTTGGGATGGTATTTCCTCCGTTTCCAGGGTTGTGTTGCTAGTTCTGTTACCTCTTGGAGAAGAATGTACTAATCAGTCTGATACCTTTAATGTTTTCTATTCGTTCTCATTAACTGTGGCAGATCACTCTGGCTTTTCTGTATGTCCTCAGCGTGTCTGTGCCATATATCTACCATACTTTTTTATCGTAGGTTATTAAAATATCCTACTTTGTTAACTCTGAACTGTAGCTGAATATTCATTTTGACTGTGTTATATTTAGCAGCAATAGACATTATTCTTCCATAAGTGTCTGGTTAAATCTGAACTGTGAATGGCATGTCTTTGTGACACAGGCTTAGTTAGAGATGATTGTTATTTGAAATAAACCAACCTCAGTGTTAATGGGGCTTGATTTCCCATCACTTCCCAAATCTTTCCCAGGTCTCGAGGGATAGGTGTTAGGATGAAGACATGAAGTGGCATGTATTCCCAGGGCACTGCATAGTGCAGCAGCTTCCTTTTTGGCTTTTGCTTACCCTAGGGAAATATTCCCCAATTTCCTCACTGTAAATTTACTGGGGAAAAAAAACACCCGACCCAAACAGCCCAGACACTGCCTTTAACTTTTTCCAAGAATAAGGCAAAAAAAGAAAGATACGCTGTTTCACACCATTAATAGTATATTTTAAGTGTTTGAAGAACTTTTAAGAAATAATGGCTTGAAAAGCAGCAATAGCAAGTAAGAAGTACTTGCACCACTGTGTTTTGGAGCAGGTTCTTAAAGCTCAATGGAAGATGCAGTGTCTGCACTGAAAATACTCCTTTTGTCATTGCCCTACCCTTACCCTCTCCAAATTCCTGTGAGACCAGGTTAGACTATTATTCTTCCTGCATGTTTAATAGAAACTTTCAATTTTAGCGGTGAAACGACTTCAATCACAACTGAAATACCACTCCGCAGCATTTGTTCTTCTGTTGCAGGCATGGGGACAAGTCCTGAGCAATGAAAGTTTTGTTGGTTTTTTTTCTTGGAGGTCTTAATGAGCCCTCCAGCTGGAACCTGAACATATGAGGAAGAGTTGGATTGGCAAAAGGAGGAGATTAGAGTGAAGAGACCAGGAAACAAAAACTGGAATTCTGGGAAAACCTAGGAGCTAGAGAAGGAAGAAATCGGGGGGGAGTATTGTAGGAAACAGTAAATGCTAAGGTGATTGACATTGTGCAAGGAGTTGGTACAGGAGTCTAGCACAGTTTGGGAGGCAGACAAAATGAAGCAGTGTAAGGGAGATGTCTGGTAAGTAGCAGAGTATAAGGGAAGAACTAGCACAAGATGGAAAAAAAGATACACTTAGAGATGGAGATGCTGAAGTCAGACAAAGAGACCCAGAGAAGGAGTTGGATTAAAGTAAATATTGCATATGACATCAGGTTCCTTGGTTTGTTTTTGTAAAATATTTTTGCCTGTATAGCTTCACGCAGGACTTAGGGCACTGTCATGCCATCCAGTTACTATGGGGAATGAGCCCGACAGAATATATGTCAGTTGTTCTGTAATAACTGACAATAAACATAACTCTGCCTCACTCTAAACACAGGATAATTAAAGTAGCTAATCACTTGGAGAAAGCAGTACAGTCTCATTTACTTTGGCATGGGATAAGAATATTTAGGTACTGAGGCTTCACAGTAAAGGCTGAGGTAATGACTTGCTGATGCTGAAAGGAACAACCCCGCTTTTTCTTCGATTCTGGCCTTACAAGTCTGCCCTCTCTCGTGAGTTAGCTTTGGCACCTACTAGGCTCCTTCCCCACAAAATACCCCCTTTCCAGGATAAGCATTTTCAGCTTTATCATTTTTATGCTGGCATTATGTAGTTAGAGAACACCTAGAGACAAAAGTATGTGATTAAATTCCTGTACATAGTCAAGAGTAGTGCCTCACTTGTCAGTCAATTAATAGAAATTTACTTTGCCATTAATGGCAGTGGAAGGTAATGGTATACATGCCTCTACTGGAAGAAAGTATTTCAAGTGTTTGTTTGAAAAAGTACTGTATGTGAAATGCACGAGAAATAAATACCAGCTGTAATTGTCTTTTCCAAGGAAATAGTTCAACAGTTAATAGAGAACAGTACAACATTCAGAGACAAAACAGAATTTGCTCAAGATAAATACATAAAGAAGAAGAAAAAAAAGTAAGTTAATTTTAAAATGTGGAAAATACTTAGTAGTCCTCTAATATGTTGAGCTTAAAATAAGACTATTGCTATGTGTTTCATACAGATATGAAGCAGTTATTACAATTGTGAAACCATCCACTCGCATTCTTTCAACAATGTATTATGCAAGGGAACCTGGAAAAATTAAGTGAGTTTCCATTTTTTTTTTTTTCCAAATTATAACAGAAAGATAATTTAATATT
Organism: Microhierax caerulescens; assembly: GCA_035590215.1. Taxonomy (NCBI): domain Eukaryota; kingdom Metazoa; phylum Chordata; class Aves; order Falconiformes; family Falconidae; genus Microhierax; species Microhierax caerulescens. The sequence continues at coordinate 90,103,090 of JAVJGJ010000059.1, forward strand.
CTTTAAAACACCTGTATTATACCAGAGTAGACAATACTCACGTCTCTTTTTCCTGTTAGTGGAGAGATTGCAAATTAATGAAAAATAATGTGATACAGAAAATTAATCAGTATGCTATTGCAGCAAAGAGGAAAACTTTTGCATGTACTGTCGGTGTTTACCATTTCCTTACCACCACCGTCTTGCTAATTACCTACGCAGACAGAGGCTTTTTGCATTTTCAGAGGTATCTCTTCTCTGGGTCAGTGCATATTGTCACTTGTTCTCTGGCTCAATAATCAAAATAACAAGCCACCTGCCAGAAGCAGGAACTTTTGTCCTTAATGTACTAGGGATTCAAAATCTTCTTCAGTCAAAAGTCTCGAGAATTTGAAAACATGGTTAAAGCGGGGGGGCAGGAGTTGGGGGGAACAATGATAGAAATCTAGCGCATTGGATTTTCACTTACCTAAATTAAATTATACGCTGTTACAGACATTATTTCAGATGTAGTGAATTTATTGTTTTTAAGGCTGAGATGCCGAGACTTAAAACCCTTACGTTTCTGTTCTTTAAGGCTTCTCAAACCGTTTTCCTTCTCCTTCCCCCATCTCCTTCGCTTGGCTTTATTTGTTAAGACTGGTTGTCATTTCCTTGGCTGTCGCTGAGTCTCTTCAGTGCATGTGCTGCAGTAAGTCCAGTTAGGTATTGATCTTGGATTGCACATGGTGTGTGCTACTGCAAAACAGATGAAAATCATAAAGAAAACATTAATGAATTAGGAAATACATTCAAATACCGTTTGTTCTTTACAAAACTGACATGTCAGAGAAAACAAAAGAAGTTTAAAAATATTTTGTCTGACTGACACAGCATGAGATGTCCACTTCAGTATGTGCACCCTCTTCACATCCTGCTTTTGCTCTTCCCTGCTAATTTCTTTTTGGTAATTTTTTGTTCTAATTCTTCTTTATTACCGAGTGGGTAATTGTAAGTTTCCGCATGGTGACTCTGAAGACCACTGATGCTGTTCCTGAAAATTGACTTTTTTTGACAGGCTCCTAAGCTAATATGCAGCATTTCTAACTCTAAGAAAACTAACTTGATATTTCTTAAACCCCTCTGTCTTCTAGCCACTTGCGATATGACACCCTGGCTCAGATGTTGACTTTAGGAAACATCCGTGCTGGCAACAAGATGATTGTAATGGAAACGTGTGCAGGCCTTGTGCTGGGTGCGGTGATGGAGCGAATGGGAGGCAAGTAACACAGTGGCTTTAGTAAGGAGCAGACTTGAAACTTAGGTGATGCACATCTGTGATACTGTGAAAAGGCAGTACTTCAGAACACTTTCTCAGTTCAGAGACAAGCTTTTTTTTCTGTTGGAGAAAGCTGTATTTTGCGTATTTCAGTTGGATTTTTTTTCCCACTGTTAAAAAAAAATACAAAATGTAAAGTAGGTATCACTGTATGTAGATCTGTTTTAGTTGCTGTCTTAGCATAGTGACATGTTCAGAACAGGCTGCAAGGAGCTTGTATGCATATTCTTTCCAGGTACCTGGGAAGTCCAGGAAAGTGAGTGGTAGAAATCTGGATTGTGACACTGGAATTCAGAAAGCCCGCAACACTGAAAATGTTGTCATTCCTCTTGTTCATTGCACCAGAGATTTAATGTCTGCAAAATGTATATTTTAAAAGTAGCATGTGACATTTTCATGAGCGTATTCTAGGAGAAGATCAACTTGGTTTTTATTTCTCAAACTCAGTTAATTAGTTTCATCATAAGTCATTCAAAGACACTAGACAGAGATGACAGTTATATTCCAGAAGCCTAGAAAGGTAGGAAGTGTGATGTTATGTACACCCAGATGTGCTGTTTGTTGGATGAGAAGCACACAGGCAGTTGTGCAATAAATTGGTTTTGTTTCAGCAACTTTTGCCTATAGGGATGCTTTCTGAAGTCAGTTAAATAAAGTGCAGTTTCAGTGTAACTATTGAAAAGTTCTTGTCAGTATGTTTAAACATGACAGCTCTTCCTTCAGAGTCTGAATGTTGAGGAAATCCTTTGCCTATTAATGCTGTTTAAATTAGCTTTTCTTTTTTATCAAAACCACTGCATAGTTATAAGTAACAAATACGGTAGAAAATTTGTCTTCTAATTGTTAATTAAATTAGCTTTTCTAAGAGTTTGTCGCTGCTTACATGTTCTCTGCTAATCCTAAGTTCAATACATGCATAATGTTTGAGTTACCTTGTCCTTTTGGCTGCAGTAACTGTTGTCCTTCCAATAAGAATTGTCTACCGCAAGGCGTACTTCAGCAGCTCGTTAAATTTGATGAAGGTTAGATTAAGAGCAGGCAATTTACTTACCTATTCTTAAATGAATGCTTCATTTAAGCATTTTAGAAAATTAGAAATTTGAAGCAATTTAAGAAGATCTGGCTTTCCAATGTTTTTCTGATTCTTTTGCTTTTATAGGCTATGGATCCATTATTCAGATGTATCCAGGAGGGGGACCTGTTAGAGCGGCTACCACTTGTTTTGGATTTCCAAAAGGTTTTTTTAATAATCTTCATGAATTTCCTCTCAGCAAAGTGGATAGTCTCCTCTCTGGGACATTTTCTACAGAGACTCTGCCCTCAGAACCTGAAGATAATGCGCTAGGAGAAGAAGAAAGCAATGGAGTGACTGAGGAGAAGCAGATTTCCCTGCAGGAAACAGAAGAGGAATCTACTACTGAAGCATCTATGGAGATCAACCAAACAGAAGAGCAAGAAACAATGGACATTAATGCTGAAGATGCAGAATTTAAAGAAAGCAAAGAAAAAGAAAATAAAGAAAATGTAAGAATACGTATTATGGCTATTCGAATTTTACAAGGTATATATATACTTAACATTTTTCCATCTGAATCAGGCGTGCTGAAATACAGTTTATTCAGGTGTTAAAATGGAACCTGGAGGTTGTCTTTTGTCTTACGTTAAGCCATCTAAGATGCTAAAAATTAAACTTCAGTCCATGCAACAGTGATCCAATATATAATCACCCGTTAAAGTGCAAACTGTTTGTTTTGCTTTTTAAAGGTTCGGGAAAAGCAAAGAAAACAATGGGAGAGAAGGAAAAAGCTGATAGAAACTGCTGCTTTGCTGAGAGAGAAGAATGCTGATGGGTGAGTTTGTTTGTAGTCAGAAAGTTCTTCTGTTTGAAAACATCTATAGAAAATAATTTCCTTTAAAACAAATAAAAGCTTTGTTTTAGGAAGACTCTATTTTGTTTCTTAATATTTACAAGCAAGCGGTCAGCCCAGGTGTGTCTTGGGTCTTGTTTGGTTCTTACATGGTTGAGATTTTTTGTTATTTAAATGGTTTGAAATTTCTTGATCTAAAAGCCAGTTTCCTGACTAGGTATGAGTAAACATTAACAAAAAAATAAAATACCGATTTTTTTCCAAAGAGAAATAGAATCCAGGTAGAATTTAATACAAAATGACTGCTGATAACAATCACAGAATTCTAATTGGCAAAAACCCCTACAACACCTGAGGGTTTTGATTTTATTAAATTATAACAAAGTTTGTTGCCTTGGGGATTTGGTTCGTTTGTTTTTAGAAACTTATCATTTCTACACAGGAAAAACACTTAACTTTGTTTTACCTGCTTTAGCCAGGATCAGTTGTTCCCAAGAAACAATTTAATGTGAAGTTTTCATATCATAAGTTTAAAACAAATACGATAAATATATTCCTAGAAATTCAGCCCCACCGTAGTATAAGTATATTTAGTGGTTGTGACTTCTTCATGATGTTCTTAGCCAATGCTGAACTGATTTAAGTTAATTGAGTAAGATTGATTTTGTTAATTTAATAACATTTCAAGTTTGTCTTTTCCTCCTAAGAATATTGGCTCACTAGGAATAAAGCTGTTCTGCTTGGATAAAATTTAGTACACATTTATTGGTTATGTTTAAATGCCGGTGTATAATTTTTGTTTGTGTTATTATGAAATGTTTTAACTCATGCGCATTCATACTTCAGTGTATCTCATCTAGCGTATTTAAGTGGTAGAATTAGCCTTTTCTATAAAGATGCAGAGACAGGTCACTCTGGGTTCTCCTAAGCAATAAAATGCTAAAGGAGGTCTGTAAAATAATTGCGCCTCTGCTCAGCGGCAGCAGCGCCACAGGCAGTGCCTGTGGATGACAACTACGCTGCCTGAACAGTGGCTGTGTTTTGTTCTGGTATTACCCATGTCTCTGGCACCCATCATTATAATTAATGTCTGTGAATGATCAGCAAAGTGAAAATTAGTGTATGGCTTTACTTGATTCTTCCTGTAGTGTAAAATAGTGTATTCAGTTGTTGTTTGGGTTCAAGGAAGCCTATTTAGCATTTGTCTCTTGTTCATTTGTCTTCAATCACATGTACACTTCTTTTGCCCTTTGTAGCGCGTGAGAGCTATAACAAATTATATACCTGAGGGGGTGAGTGATTTCTTGCTTTAGGAGGTCTTCGGTATGATGGAGAGGAAGGGGAGTTCAGGCTGCCTGAAGGCGCTGTCCCGGGTGCACTCGGGTCACCTGCCTTTTCTAGCCCACCGCTTGGTTTAGACCAGGAGCCGCAGGGGGCTATACTGCTATGCCAGGAAAAACTGGCATGGAATAAAGCAATGCTTCAAACTAACGACTTGGCACAGGAGGGGAGGCAGGCAGGGAGGTTAGAGGTTTTGATTCCATATTCCCTGCATGCTTGGTTTTGGTTTGTTTTGCAAGAGAGCAGCAGGGACAGAATAGGTAGAAGCTGGGTAACATTGGAGCTGGGGCACAGACCTCCGGAGTATTACTTCTTGAGGTCCTGCATTTAACAGTATGTACTATTTAATGTAGAAGATACAATTTTAATTTTATTTATTTTAATTATTATTTTTATACATATACATATTACAGAAATGTATAGACTATAATTATTTAATATAACATTTTTTTATTAAAGTTGTATCTTCTGTGCTGTTACATGGTAAACATTGCTCCTACCGGATGTTTGTTCAGTTCCATTTATGAGAGCTGAAGTCTGTTGTCAGTCTTTGAGGGGGAAAAAGGAAGACATCCGTTAGGGATTTGATATTCTTTTAAAGAAGACCTAAGACAGACTATTACATTTTTCTGATACTATGAAAGTAGAGATCGGTTTATAGACACTCCATGTGTTCAAGATTAGGCCACACCCCCTTTCTGTCCTTCCCTGCTCTTCCTCTACCTCTTCTCCTCCCCTCTCGCCCGTTATATTAATCCTGCACCCGGCCAGGCTGCCCGCTGACAGCAGTATGTGCTGCCATATGAGAGAGCAGCATTTGATCTCACAGTCTCTCTCATCTCTCCCTTACCTTCCCGTTGTCTGGCAGAGCTCCTGGCAGTCGCTGCAGCGCTCCAAGCCTTCTCAGGCAGTCTGGAATCTTTCTTTATGGTCTGCTTGGTAAACTACTGAGCACAAATCTTTTGAAGTTAGGATTTGAAGTCAACGGCCCACAAGGCCATGGCCAGCACAATGCCAAAATGAAACAACTGTGAAAGAATTGCTTCAGCTCTTTATCTCTGTTGTGTTTAGAAAATGTAACATCCGTTTTTACCTTGCTTTTGCTAGGTAAGTTTAACGGTGTCTCCAGCGCTGTATGTTCCCCTGGAGAACAAATGTTAATTGATGGGTCATCTCATAGGGTATTTGTGTATGGGAGAAGTAGTTTAATTAGCACTTCTTCTGCACAAGTATAACAACTAATTCGCTCAACCATTTCTTGCAATCTAGTTTAGCAGTGAATTTTTTTATTAAAAATCCCTATCTGTAGGGAATCATAACCATCTGTAAGTCCAAGTTATGTTATGATATTAAAATGAGGATTGAGAATAAAATTTGAAGCCTTTAAGTTGGCAAGGACATAATTTCTTTTTAAAAGATTTTTAGTCATGCCCATTAAGGGATTGTTAATAATTTATTAATAATATAATAACTTAAATAATAACTTTTTAATACAAAACTGTATGCAGTGAAGATTACCCAGTCTAAAGAATCACAACTGAAGTTACCTTCCAAGCAACAATTAGCAGTCACAAAATTTAAATTTTATTTGGACAATGATCTTAGGCTAGAGAAAGCAGCATGCAAATTCTTGGGCCATGAGAATTACTGTGGAGCTCAACCCAGCTGAACAGAGTGCTTCTGCAGTGCGTTCAGTATATGGCACGTTAGGGAACAAGTGGTTTATCCTCTCAATTATGCAAGTAGGAAATCGTGATTTGTTTTTGTATTTGGGGAGTTATTAGAGCCATGAAAACATGCTGATTAGCAACATTTAAGCTATAATTGATCGCTATGCTAAGTAGGAGAAAATGTCACTTGATGAATAGGTTTTAGAAGCAGAAAACTAATACGTGTGAAATTTCTTTTGCAGCTTAATTGTAGCCAGCAAGTTTCACCCCACTCCTTTATTACTTCCATTATTGGAATTTGTTGCTCCTTCAAGGCCTTTTGTTGTCTACTGCCAGTATAAAGAGGTAAATCAAGTATGTTACTTCAAGCTTTTATAGTTCAGGTTTAAGACTGCTCTGCTGTGTAACCTACTATTTGTTTTTTTTAAGCCATTGTTAGAATGTTACACAAAGCTGAGGGAGAGAGGCGGTGTTATTAACCTAAAGCTGTCTGAAACCTGGCTACGAAACTACCAGGTAAGGATTACAGTAAATGGCTGTCAAAGCAGCATGGGTGCTGGGGAGCGAAGCGCGCTCTGAAAATAGGGGGTTTGGACTGACAGATGGCATGTAACCTCGTGCCTTTGTTTTCCTGAGAGCAGTGGGAAAATAGTCTGAAGAGTTGTAATGCTTCATTGCAGGAATTTAAAATGGAAATACTTATTTTATTCTTACAAAGCTTTTATTTAAACATTTGCTGAAATATTTGTAGCACTGACAGATTCAGTAGTTGTGCTGCTTTAGTGGCTAGCCTGAAGTGAGGGACAATGTAATGTCGTGTGAGAGAGATGTAGCAAAATATTAGAAGTGTTTGTTAATTTCCAGTTCGTTGGACAGCTGGAAAAAAAAAAAAAGTGTAACATTAAGAATGGTGGCGACTTACACAGTTGGTGCCTTGGAACTAAAGTAACAAGAAGTTTCTGGTCTGGGAACTGAACAAGATGAGGGGGGAAAACATCTCCACAGTGAAAAATGTCAGTTTGACTGACATTTTGAACAAGATGTTTGCAAATGTGGAGTACCCTCTCAGCTATGGGGAAGCAGGAGCATGTCTGACTCCTAAGCAGCTCACCGCCTCTGGAGAGGTTCTTGCATCTCACCAACTTTCTCCTGCCCATAGGCTGCTGGAGTCTGTAAGGAATTATTATTTAGGGGATGACTTAATTCAGGCAGGGGTGGCAACGGTGAGTGACTGTTGATCAGGCAACCCAATCAGGAGTGACTGGGAGATTCAGAGAGGAAGGTGTTCACCTGGGTCGGGCCCGGCAAGGCTTCCTGTGCCCAGGTGCAGTTAGGAACAAGGCGGCGCAGTCGCAGCGACACGAGTAAAGCAGTTTAGACCTGCAGCAGCAGGCAAAGCAAGGAGGAGGTGTAACTGAAGAGAAGGTGTTTACGGAAAGTCTAACGCAGCAGAAGGTGATGGTTCATTGCTGCGTCTTGCCTTAGGAGCAGCTACATAAAGATGATAGTGGCAGACCTGGAAATCGCTGTATTACTTGGTGCTGGTTTGTGAGGCCAGCTGCGGGCCTTTGCAGGTCCCAGTTCTGAACACATTAATGAAGCTTTCATGCACCCCAAACCTTGGCTTTGTCATTTTGCTGGAAATGCCATGGAGAAATCATCAGTGGGGCAGCAGCCTGTGTTCTCACCTGTGTCTGTACCTGGTTTCTGCCATGCAGGTACTTTGCCCTTTGAAGATAAATACACTTTCCAAATGCCTCTCGGTTCTGGTGGCTGGAAAAATAAATTACGTCTTACACTGTAAGCTTAAATGACGCAATTTGGTGTGCACGTACAGAGTGAGTCTTTAGAGATGCTTGCGTTTTTGTTTGTTTTGGGGTTTGTTTTTTTTTTTTAAAGGTCTTACCAGATCGAAGCCATCCAAAACTGACCATGAGTGGAGGTGGAGGGTACCTTCTATCTGGTATAACTGTTGTCTTGGATAAGGGCAGATCTGATTCCAGTGATTTAGAAGCGCTGAAGACGGAAGAGCCATCATCAAAAAGGTGCAAAGTTCAAGACCTTCATTGTTAACGTTTGAAGAACTGATTTGGTTTTTAGATCTCAGGACTCTTTACTGTTAGCAAAATAACGAGTCTGCTTCCTGTGCTCCTGAGAGCGCAGCAGTTGTGCCTGTCATCTGTCTGTCAGCAGAAAGTGGCGAACTGTGTGGCAGGGAGGGTTGTCTCGCTCTCTACCACTTTACATGATCAGAATGAGAAGGAAAACCCTTGGGAGCAAACACCACACTGAAAACACAGTAACTTTGGAAAGAAGAGAAGATGAGCGTGAGCGAAGGCATTCCGTCTGTCCCTTGCCAAAAGCGGAAAGGAAGCAGTAGGTTGTGCAAAGGTTGGGTCCGAACCAACGCACCTAACTCAGCCTTCCGTGTTCCCAGGACAGGTCAGGGTTGAGCAGCGCGCGCAGTGATCTGCTCCCCCTCTGGGCACGGAACCACCTCTGCTCACTAACTCAAGGAAGCAGAATGAACAGCAAAAATCTTACGCTCGTCTTTCCAAAGGAGCACTAAAAAGAGAGTACTAATAGGACAACTTTACAGCATGACCCATGTTTTCCTGACATACATGTGGAGGAGGAAGTGCATGTTTGTAAATTAAAATGCCAAATATTTAAACATAATGCCTCTATTAGTATTGCTTGTCCTTTTCCGAAGAGTTGTTACTTGTTTTTATTTTAAGGTGGGATTATTTTGAAAACTCCAACATGTATATATATTTATTCTACTGTTTTATCTTCATGAGGTGTAGCTTTTCTATTATTTTTTTTAACTTTGCGTTTGCCATTTCAATTAAACTGCAGAATAATTTTCCTAATGAGATTCACTTCCTTATCCTTACCTTTCCCTCTTTTTGGAAACAGAGGTCTAGCAGAATACCCTGGCTGGCTGCACCCCACTGAGCCCCCAGTGGAGCTTCGTGCGGTGTGGGAGCTCCTACAGTCAGCAGGACTTGGCTTCCATTCTCCAGTGTAGGTGTCAGGGGAACGCGGAGCTTTAGGACCGGGCTGTCAGACTTCATCAAGCCGTAACATTCAGTATTTTGAGAAGAGTAATGCTCTTTTAGGACACCATTAGCTTAAAACAAACCAGGGGTCATACTCTGTGTAAAGCAGCAGTTAAAAGCTGTCTCCTAAGCGACCAGGTGCAGTGCATCTTCAGGTTTTTGTCTACTCTGTTCTGGTTTTTGTAACCTTCCAATATTTTCTTTTTTCTGGTTTGTATGGAAAGCTTTTCTCTCCTTTTACTTACGTGAGCAAGCTGTAAATGGAGAGATTGTAAGTCTCACCGTCTCCCTATTCCACCGACAATGTGGACCTGAGAACTGCACTTTGCCCCTCTCACCTCTCCATCCAGTGTAAGTGTTGCAAATCACATGTAGGGAATAGAAACGTGATGGGTGGTTTTTACTACTTCTTAAAAATTCTGTATTTTTCAACTTCTTCCAAGGGCCTAGTGGGGAAGGGGCAGGGAGGGAAGGTAATTTTTCTGTTACTGTGTGTCTGCACACGCATACTGACGGTAAACTGGGACTGCGGAGGCAGCCCACACCCAGCGTGTGATGAAAGCCTGAGACGACCCAGCTTAGAGCAACGGGCAGGAGCCTGGAAGCCAGGAAGGGGCAAGAAGATGGAGTCACAGTAAGCTGTGAGATTAATACCAAAAAAGTACCTTTTTCCTCAGTCTCCTGACTGGTAGCACAGGTGCCGGTACTGCGGTGCCGAGTCACCGAGCTGGCAGGCACTCAGCCGTCACCTCTGCGGCACTGCAGAGGTGTCAGAACTTCCACAGGAGAAGCCAGGTTAAGCAACCAGCCATAAGCTTTACATCCCGCTTTTGTCACCTACGATGTGCTAAAAATAATGACCTGAAGAAAGACTCTGATTTGTATAATGAAAAGATCATTTTGAGACTTACAGAGCGTTGGAACACCGGAAAAATTACTTTAGATCAAAGCTGGAGTGGCTACACGCTCCCAGGACTGAACCCTGTACCCCAGTTTTTAAATGTGCAGTAACGTCTGTGCCAGTGAAAGATAGTAAAACTAAAGAAATCGTTCCTGTAAAATATTTAAAGTTACCGGGTTTAAATTGACAGAACATACTCCGTATGCTGTAGTGAGAGAGCACAGCTCCAGGACCGTTCCTGTCGTAATGGAAATACTAACGGCTGTAATGACGGGAGCACTGTTGAAATGCGCGTTAAGGCTGTCTGGGGCTCTGGGGAGCCTTTAGAGTTTTACGAGTCACAAATGATGGAAAACACAGAACAGTGGGAAGGAAGGGAGCGCATCCTGCAAGATCTTAACGTGCACTGGACATGGCAGTTGTGATGAAAAGCATCGCCAAGAGGCAGGACACGTGGGGGTGGAGGAAAGGCCGGCGGTCCCCGCGTCCCTGGGCTCAGGCTGCACGGAGCTGCGGAGCCTGGTAAGCCCCGGAGCCCTGGCAGGATGTCCGGGGACTGTTCTCTCCGCAGGTATCGGACATAATGAACGGGTACAGTTTAATTGTGGTCAGGGATGTGTGCACCGGGAACAGGGAGCCAGAGATGGGTCCCTGCGGGCAGGTTACTGCTCAGCCTGCCCCCCCCCCGAGCCCTGAGGCAGCGGGTGCCTGGGCAAAGCCAGCAGGGATGGCGCAGGTGCTCGGCACGTGTGGCGCAGCAGTGGTTACCTCCAGATGACTCTTGAAAAAAGTTTTGTAGGTACATTTTTAAAAAGCGTGCCTACAGCTTGAAACGGGCCACGCCATTCGAGAACAGGAGCGGCTCTTGGTGTGTGGCTGGAAACAACGCATTGTGCGCGCCTGCCCGTGCTTGTGCCTCCTCAGGTACCCATCCGAGCTCGCCGGCTGCGCAGCAAGGGCGCAACAGGGGATCCAGGTGCTGTTTACACCTCAGAGGAACTTCAGCCTCCCCCCAGCAGCTGGTGGTGCCTGGGCTCCGCTGCAGTGCAGAGGTCCCAGCTGCAGGTGTCTGGCGGGGCCAGGGGCCCTGGTCCAGGGAAGGCATCACTGCACTAAAACGACCTGGCACCTGTGCTCGTTCCTGCCTTTTGTCACAGAGCACAACACACAACTGCCTTTGCTACGCAAATCTTCGAACAGCAGATGAGAAGAAAGGAGTAGCTGCCAAGCTTCCCACTCCTCTGTTTTTCCCGAACGACACGGCAAGTTTGCCATCAGCCAGGGCACATGAGCTGGGCGCGAGGCAGCACCTCCTCAGAAGCCAGAAGCACCGTTTCCGCTGCATTTGATGTCCTGGAACAAGACTACACACCTTGATACACAAATACTTGTTTTAAATTGTATCACGTGCCTTCAGTGCCAAAGCCATGCCATTTGCCTTCAAATAATGAAAATTAATGTAATTTATATTGAAGTATAGTTTTAAAAAAAAATAATCTAGTGTTACCCATCAAAAAAACTCCTGACTAGTGCAGATAAAAATGGACCAGGAGGAGCGGCCCAAACAGCTGCTCAGCTCTTGGTGCCGGTGGCATCAGCCCCGCAGGGCAATGCGAGCGGAACAGCAAGAGGACAGATAAAAGGGCTGTCACCAAGAACAAACTATTCGGTTTTCAAGTCTGCCAAGGGACACGTCTGGATGCAAACCACTGCCGACTCAGGAGTGTGTACTTGCATGAGCTGAGCTTTAAAAAAAACCCCACTGCTACAGTTACATACTTGGAACAATTAGGGGAGTTTTCTGTGCTACAACTGAAGCTGTTTGCAACTTGGTATTTACTTACTGGCACAAGCGCCTTCCCATACCAGCCGCCCTGCTGCAGTACTTGCTACTGTAAGCTTTAAAAAGGGGGGGTCTCAGAATGTGAAGACAGCTCACACCTATTTTGCAGCTGGTCACTTCCTAACTTGCCTGGGTGTTGCTGGAGGCGTCTGGTGAAACCATGGTCCTGCTCAAGTCAAAATTCTGCCGGCTTCTTCGAGCCCAGGCTTGATCTTCACGTACCTTCACCAGACAAGACGAAACATTTGAGTGGTCCCTGGGCACAGACACACTCACGCAGCTCAGGGATCATTATTTTGCAGTATCTTCATATTGCCATGCAGTTAATTGGAGGGTATGCTCACATTTTAATGAGCAGGTGGATTAAATGGGTGAAGCTGGGATGATAGATCCTGCACGCTTACTGATAACGTGACTGGGCTGAATTCCTTGTGCAGCACTGCTCCTGTGTGTGGCGTTACACAAGCAACCAAAGACACTGTCACAGCAGAAAGCCTGTTAAAACTCGTGTTTGGGTAAGTTAAATTAAATTGAACCCCAGATATTTGGAATAATTGAAAGTAATTACGGGATCATTTCTTTTACTGCTTGTAGTGCCATAAGATTACCAAATGGCGCTTACTCTCGGGAGGCATTGCACTGCTGGTTACACCAGCGCCCATCCTGCCCCCAGCGTGCTGAGAAACTGGCCTCGTGCAAGAGGTGCTGCACTGCCGCGTCGCACGCAGGCTCTGCGGCGCTCCTGCCAGCGCCGGCTTGCCTGCAGGAGGCACGTGCTGGCAAGGCCCGTGCCGTAGGGGAGTCAGTCAGTGGGGCTGCCCGGTCCGAGCGTGCGGCAGAACCAATGCACCGCGCCAGGCAGCGGTTCTGCAGCGCCGCGTGCTTTCCAAATTAACGGCGTCCATTTGGTGTTGCAGCCTCTGCTGCTTTCATCACCAGCTTCCAGAACTTACTAACTCGCAGGATGTTTCTGGAGCAAATGAATTGGCGCTCCTTCTTACCTCTTGTGCTCTTGCTCACTGGCAAAGAGAAGGCTTCTTGTGAACTGTAAGCGAACACGCTGCGCACCGCCTAGCCATCCGGTACAGCTTACTGGGGAATAACTGGTAAGGCAAATCAGCAAGGAGAAAGTTTGGTCCAAGATCAACGGGTTTTATTATTTCAAACTCAGACAAATATATTTCTGAAGAACACTACCACAATTATTTTCACAAGCATATTAAAAATATCTGCCTTGCATGAAAGGTTATAATACTAAAATTCATGCTATTCAGATCTCAATAGCATAACAGCAAACGAAAGGCGTTTTCAGCTGTATAAATCACTACACTATAGTGGACAGTAAATAGTATTTCCTGGGTTTAGGGGCAAACAACAATCCAGTGGCTGTGAATTTACCACACGATACGGGTACTGCAGGTACGGCTACACCTAGCTTTGAAACGCCACGCAGAGCATCGTCAGCCTCTCCTGTGGTCATTAAACTTCTCCGCGATCTTCTGCAGCTCCAAATCCATTGCAGCCAGGTTTTCCAGTTCTTTTTCCTGTGAAAACATAAGGAGTGTTTTACACGGCAAAGAGCGTGGGCAAACGTTTCGTTCCATGAAAATGAGAGCCAAGGGCCGTTTCCGAGGCAGGCACGCCAGCTGCTTACTGGCCCCCGGGCAGAGTGTGGGGCGAGGGGTACGGGCAGCACAGCACGTACTCGGAGATTTGTGCAGTTTCCTGCCTTTAGCCAAGCTGGGGCTGGGGAAGGTATCGAAACACTTGTTCCAAGCTGGCCCCAGTTACGGCTCCATCTTGGCTGTAAAGCACCATTATCTGGTAGCAGCCTCCTGCTACGACAGCTGCCCCCTGCGGTGCGCAGCCCCCTGCCCAGGCGAGGGTCCCTCGGGAGGCTGCAGCCTTACGGGCACGGGGGCTCAGGCTTACACCCAGCGAGCAACCAGCTCCCCCTTAACAGGTGCTGGGGGGGAAATAAAGAATTACGTGACCAGTTCTTGTCTGTGGTGATGACTTCTAACACCATTTAACCTCTGTAAATGGGTATCAAACCGCCAATGCTTCCACCCAGCCCAGCTGTGTGCGATGGATGCAGCAACGTAGGTAAGGAGCATCCAGGTGACAGGTTCTCCAGGACACCAAAGCAGCCCAGGAAGCCCAAGAAAGGAGCTCACACACATGGGAACAATGGGACAAATTGGGCTTACGGGGGCAAGCCATGTTCTGCCCTGCAGTTGCACGAGGAAGTCAGTGGACAGCTGAACTTCACTCTGAATGTCCAACTTACTTTCTAGCTGTATGTTTCGAATAACCTGACAGATGAAGTGGTGCTTGCTAATTACCTCTCTGCTCCTGCTGCAACGGGCACCTCTGTTTTATTAGTCTGTAAGACCCTAGAAGGGGAGAGGAGAGGCCCAAAGAGGAAGAAAATCTTTCTTTTCCTGTCTTGCAGACAGAAGCTAATGAGGATGCACACTGTCTTTATTCTGTAAACTGTGCCCTGGGGTAGTTTCACTGTATTCATTCAAAGCAAGCAGATTTTTAAATCGCTGCAGATCTGGCTGTCAATGCGACTTAATCTTGTGTTTTTCCACGCACAGTTCACCAGGTGCCTTGGGAACGGTGCACGTGAAGTCAGCTTCCCCTAGCTTGTCAGAGAAACCCCGTACACATACCTCCTCCCCTACGTACCTCCTCCTCTGTCAGAGGCCTCTGGCTTAGACTTCTTCTGTCGTTCCTGATTACGTGACGTTTTTTCATGTCTTCTCCCGAATTGTACAGCTCTGGGAATTCAGCCGATTTCTTCCTGTAATTCAGAAGTTGCGCGAGTTGATCCATCTTGTTGTATTGCCTTTTGATATCATATTTGTTCATTTTGCCAAGGTTCCTCTTCTCGGTGCGCCCGTGCTTCAGAGCACTTAGGATTTGCTTTTTCTCCCACCAGTTGTAGTCATTATATTCAGGGAAAAGACTCTCCTCGTTCAGGGTGGGCCTGCCCTCCTCTCTGCCCTCCAGAAGCTGCTCCCCTGCGCTGTCCCGCTTCTCAAAGGGTTGGCTTTTCCACCACAGCAGCGGGTAGGAAGGGCTGTGGGATGCTGTACTTCTCTTCTCATTCTCCCCAGGAAGATGGCTTCCGTACTCTTCCCTCTCTGCATACCTTCCTTCCTCCATGTTCTCCTCATTTTCCATCTGATCACTGCTGTGATGCTTCTTTTCTACTTCCTCCACCACCTCCTCCTCCTCCTCACTGTTGCCAGGATAGCGCTGCTGCTCTACACTGTCCTCAGTGCTGTAGTGTCTTCTGGCCTGCCCACCGCGCTCTTGTGCGTACGCGTTCTGTGACCCCGCACCTTCACTGTCCCACAAGCGGTATCTCCCTCCAGCACGATGCTGCTTCTCCTTGCTGCCACCACCGAGATACCCGTCCAGCTCTTCCTCACTTTCCCCTCGAAGGTACGTCCTCCCCTCAGAACGGTGCCTCCTCACCTCATGTGATCCACCATGGTGCCTCCTCTCCTCGTGCCATTTCTCATTGCTTTCTTCACTGTGGCGATGCCTCTTGTTTTCTTCCTCACTGCTCTCATCACTCTGCTGCCACCTTTCTCTGTACTCCTCGCTTCCCTGGTCTGCACGCCTCTTCGCCTGCACCTCTTCAGCCCCATGCCTCCCGTGATAACCACTCTTCTCATGCTGCTGCTCAGACTCTTCATGATGTTTCTGATGGCGGTTCCTTCTGTCCCAGTGATGGGCCACCTCTGTGTCCGATTCCTCAGCTACTTCCTCTTTTTCACCACCATGGCCCCTCTTCTCTTCAGAGGCGTCACCCGTTTGATGCTTCCCATGATACCGTCTGGGTTTGTAGGGTTGCTTTTCCTCCGCTGTTTCTTCGCTGTCATCAGATTCTTCGTGCTCTTGCTGATGGGAGAAGTCACGCTCCATAGACTCATGGTGGTGTTTTTCACTTTTTTCTTCCTCTGCCTCTCCCTCTTCACCTTCACGAGTTCTTTTGTAAGGGCTCTGCATTCCCTCCTCCGAGTGCCAGCGGCCCGTGGGACGTGGGTCGCTCCCATCAGGGAACTCCTCTGTGCTCGTGCCTCCAGAGCGGGGCTCCGTGCTGAGAACGGCACGCTCTGCCTCTTCGTCATGACGCTTGCTCTCCTTACCTTCTTCTTCACTGTGGTAGCTCTTCTCCTCCTCTCTTCTGATTTCCTGGTAGTGTTTCTTTTCCTCCGTATGAAGTCTCTCTTCTTGAATAGCTGTGTGGTGTCCATCCTCCTCCTCCTTGCTTCTACCTTCCTCATGAGCAAGTCTCTCCTCATCGCTTCCTTTCACATACTTTTTAGATTCCTCTTCGGCCTGACTCTGTTCTTTCTCCACACTCCCAGGACGATGTTTTTCAGTCTGTCCCGGGTCTTTCAAATGCCTCGCTTCAAGCTGTTTGTTTTCACTCCTCTCTCTGTCATTTCTACCACCTACAATAACAAAAGCAGCATAATGAAGTAATCCAACTCTGCACCGACATGTTATTTCAGTTTAAATAGATAACTGGCTTCCCAAAGTAGCAAGAAGATTTGGACAGAATTATTTTTTTTTAATTCTGATTTTTAAATTAGTAATTTTCTAATATTTGCGCGTTTGCCTGGAAAAGCATTAAGTAATTTTCATTAAATTACGCATTTAAAAAGTTCCACTGAAATTTCGACAATAATTTTTCCTCTTCGTTTTTTTTCTTTGTTTATGATCATATTTTTAGTATTGACTTAAATTAACTCTCATTCCCATGAAAAATCAATGGGATCTGGAGTTGTGTTCAGTTCTTTGAATGCCAGGTCTTATCCATCACATATGCTTATCCACAAAAAAGACAACCATCTATTTCAAGCTACTCAAAGATATGTGGAGCTTTTAACAAATTTTAAAATTCTAAACTGACTGGAAAAAAAAAAAAAGAAAGAAACCTGTTACTTTGCAATCAGTGTGTTTAATCAAATCACACTCCTTCCACTATTCCCAAATGCTAAATGCAAGTCTGACTGACCACAATGGTAAGATAAATGAAGGAATTTCTGCTGCAGTTGTATCTGACTAACATCAGAAATAGATCACAAATCCTGAAAGTAGCTGCACGGATTTAAAAATAGCTCAGCATTTCTGAAAAGCTGCTCATCATCTGATAATTCTGTCTAATGGCAAAAATATGGTCCTTACCCTCTCTTTCCAGTAGGTGTGGGTTTTTTTTTTTTCCAAAACATGGCAAATACACACTTTTTTTTCCTGAAATGAACAATCACAAAGCTCGGTGCCCGATGGCATTCAGCACCCCCTAGAAATTCGGGGCTGCGTTAGATACAAATACACATACTCCCCCCCTCCTCTGAGGACCGCAGCGTGGCTAATGCGCAGGAGGAGACAGGCGGGTCTCATTATTGCTTCTCACTGGCAGTAAGTTCAAGAGCCTTTTTATTGTTCTGCAACCAAAAGAGTATCGCTGGCAGAAGAGAAAGGCGTGCATTCCGCGGTTTGGCACGGTGTCAGACTTCACCACACTTCACTGCCGACTGTTGCCGAGCGGCTTACGGCTGGACGTCGACGCAGCCAAGCACCGCGCTGCAGCAATGAGCTCACCTGCCGTGAACGCTCCCGCAGGGAGCTTTCGGCACACATCTCCAGACCTCCGGAATCAGCACCACAAACCTAAATCCCTTCTGGGCTGAGCAAAAGGCTCCCCTCCCAAGCTGAGCGTGGGCTCGGTTGCCACCAGGTGCGGGAGCCTTGTTGGTTTAAGCGGCGGTTATTTGAAGCCAGTTCCTACCCTCTGGGATGCGTTCGGCACGTTGCTGACCTCTCAGGCTACCCACAGAGCTCGCCCAGCCTCGGGCTCTCAGGCGGCTGCAGCAGAGAGACGCGCGTGTAGCCTCATCCCTGCCAGTTACCACGTCAGGCCGTTTGCTCTGTCAGCAAGAGCAGCAGGAGGACACGGGAATCCTGACACTGAAGTCTGGAGGCACCAGTTTCACACAGGCTGAAATAACAGTTCACTAGCTCCAACACGAGAGAATCCATCTACCAAATTCCTTTCACAATTTCAGGTAACGTTGTACTTACTCTTCTTCAGGATTTCTTTACATTCAGGATTAATTGGTGGTGCATTTGCCTTGGATAGAGCGTTGGACAGAACTTCCACTATGCACCGCGTTACCTAAAAGAAACAAGAAAAAATTCTCATGGCAAACCCGAAAATCCTACTTCCGACCCAGTTAGTGAGGAAAGCTAGTTTAGGATTAGAGTTCAGGCAAGTATTTATGAGTTTAGAGTAATCCCCAGCTCCACCACAATTTCCCATGTATTTGGGCAACAAGTGCTTTGCTCCTCACTCCCACACCAGTAAGGAGAGGACAGTCATTAGCTCTTTTTATCTCCCCTTTTGTTTGCATAGGCAACAGGCTCTTTTTGTACATTTTAAAGTATTAAATACCCTGTTCAGGAAAAAGGAGAGTCAAACAACATGAGATATCATCACCCTACAAAAAAATAACAAACACAGCACACGTTCAAAAGAGGAGGACCATCCTGTAGGATCTGTCCAAATGAGGATGCTGCAAAAGGTATTTGCAAGTATTGCCTGGATTAACAGTAAACCAAAAAGCCTTTATATCCCCTGTAAGTGACATGCTCCGTGTTCTTTTGTGCCTGTGTGCTGCAAGCCCTGCCTCTTTTAGCGCTCGATATTCAACCGGATAGCCTTCTGGAAGCGGAGGAAATGGACTGATTCAGGAAAGTCACACAACCACCTCTAATCCTAAGCGCTACCAAAGTGGCTCTTCTGTACAAGTGGTTTTCAAGTGCTGGAAGTTGTTGGTTGGGAGGAAGTGCTTAGATCGTCAGGGGTACAAGTGTCTCAAGCTGACAATCTAGGTGGCTGGACGAGAGAAGACAATAAAAATTTTATATAGCTGTTTGTCTTTTAACTGTGTTCAGTTACTACCAGGTGTTTACTAATCTCGATGATCACACTGTCAGCCAGTGGTAGGGGTCTGGGGTCTGGTTACAGGTGCTGAGAGCAGCTAATGGCATTTATTTAATCAAACAGGTTAAGACACTTTCCAAAGCAGGTGGGAGGATGGCATCAGCATCAGAAAGAACATTACATAGTTGGTAACTCCAGATATTTCATCTTTCTTCAAAGTTGCCATCTCACTTAGTACATGTTACTGGACTGTAACATCAAATAATATTTCAGATCGGTTTTCTGAAATATTATTTCTGTACAGGCAGCTATACAACATACGAGTTTCAGAAGTACCACACTGACACAAGAAGCCAGCTTCCATTTTCATCAAATGCACCAAAGTGCACGCAGGTATCTCTGACAGCTAAAGGGACTCCAAGTTCCACATCACTAGTGATCTCTTAGGAGTCTACCTTATGAAAAAAAAAAAAAAAAAAAAAAAAAAATTGCCCTGAGAGTTTAAAGACAAAACATGCAAAGCATGTGACAGATGCTCTCTGACATTTGCTTTGACGTACAGCTACTCACCATTTCTTCAGTATGGTCTTTTTCCACTGGAACTGCGCTGACACCTAGAAGAAAAACAGATTACTACAGACTCATCCTAGCAACAAGCATCACTGACAGGAGGCCTCAGTCAAATTGGTCTGATGGGATGGCTTGGGGTTTGGGTTGGCAGGTCAGTAAACCAGACACATTTTGCATTACAACTTCACGTTGCTTTTCCATCCTGAATAAGAGAAGTTACAGCCTAGCACAAGAAGAGGCACGTTGACATTTCTAGCACAACAAAAATACACACCAAAACCCAGAAAGTAACACTTAAATTCCAAGACCTGCAAGCCAGATCTTCATGTAGTTGCACCTGTTTGGTGGTAAAAAACCCACTGGAAACAAGCTAGGCTTTGTGTACCCCAAGAACCTTTTGGCTTCTGCAAGGGGCTCCAGGTACTCCACCACCACCTCCCCAGCAGGACACTGTTCTTCAAGGCTTTAAAGCAACTACTGTCCCAATTCTGCTGGAGAAATTGTGTCTCACTTGGAGAGGAGGCGGCTCCTGGAGGGAAGGACAGAGCCAGAAGGGACAGGAAAGCTTCCATTCACCGAATGGTCCATTATCACCCCAAGAAATAAGCAAAAAAATCAAACCCCAGTGGAAAACACTGCTCCGGAATGAAGCGGCACAACCAGTCTCTCCCTCTCTCTCCATGCTGCGGACACACAGGGTAATTAACACCTCCTTGTACCAGTTGTACTGCACCTGGTCAAAGGCACTTGCTTTTGGAAAGAAACTGTTGCACATCAGCCCCCCGTGCTGCTTTGCTTTGCCATCGCTGCTGCAGTATGTCTCCAGCTGGTTAACAAGCTTGGCTGCTGTGCATTATTCATAAACCGTGTCAGTTCTCATGCACCTCGAGCACTGCAGAAGCGAAGTGAAGCAAGTCTGCCAGCCACACGAGTGCGAGCAGCAAGGCTTTCGGTGTCGTGGCCTCACAGACTGGCCGCACGGTACCTAATCACAGCACACAAACATACAGCTTGGGGTGCAGCTCTGAAGCTCTTACACAGGTCAGGACAGTCTTAAATCCCCTTAGATCTGTCACCCTCTCTGCAGTACGGCTTGCCTGGGACAGGGAGAGATCTGTAACAGATGAACACAAAGCAGATTACAGAGAAGAAGGGCGTCAGTTTACCTGACAGCATCAGGAAAACTTAACGCTGCCCCAAGGAAGGTTCCTGCAAAGCAGCCAGGAGCGGGTGGCCTCACGCTACTCAAAGGGGTAAAACCGTCCTTCTCTGTGTCTTCAGAGGAAGCAGCCACCCCCTCGAGCACTGACTGTGTGTAGTAACTGAACACGACGCAGTAACTCCTTTGGTATTTCTGCTATCCTCTGGTTTTGCTCCCCCAAATAAGTATGTGTGGACGTGCTCCTCCAGCCCCCGCCTCCTCTCTGCGTATACAACCGCGATCCGAGAAGGGAACCCACAGGAGGGTAGCACAGAAGGGATTCCCCTAAAATAGCACGACACCCCTACCCCAGCGCTTCCCCAGAACGCCAGGTGGTGTGTGTGGGAGATGGTGCTACACAGAGCCAACCGCTCCCCCATCTCTCAGCTCAGCGCTGACTGAGCCAGGCTTTAGGGCACTTTATCTGCTAACCTAGTATGCAAATAATTACCACGCTGCACAGTGCTGACGCCGCTGCAGTCTAAGCTGACTGCATCCTCCATCTGAGCGTGGAGGATGGGGATGTGCGTACACGTGGGGGCAGGAGACTGGCAGCCAAGTCCCTTCTATTAAAAAAAGTTTTATCCACCAAAAGGACGTTCTCCCGAGCCCACAGGGGCTGGAGCTGCTGCTCTCACGGCAGGAGCTGCTCACAGCGCCCAGAGGTAAGCGGAGGGGATGACCCGCTTCACTGCCTCTTCCTGACACGGCTCCTCTCCTCCAGCCCGTGAGAAATCATGACACGCACAACGGCAAACACCTGCTTTTGTCCCTTCGGTGATGCTGCCACAACACATCTCCTGCGAGTTACACCCAGCTGCTGTGATAAAGCACAGAACAAACTTCTGAACGTTCTTTTGCTATTAGAGATGCCAACTTGGGACTGCCTCGAGCGCTACGTCAGTGGTGCAGAAATATAAAGTCAGGTTGTACTCCTTGCCTTTGCCCTGTCATGAAACAGCTCCCACCTCTCTAAGAAGATCTACAGATAGATTAATGACCAAGCAAGTGCTTGGTTAATGAGGAAAGCAGACATGCACAAAGAGTAAGCATTAGCCTATCATAACAGTATCAGAAGAAGCAAATGGTATTGGACATGTGTCGCGTTAACCTGGAGGCACAGAATGAGTACCCAGTCTATCCCAGAGCCTGAAATAACGCATCGGGGCAGCTGCTCTGCCAGAGCCGAGACAGGGAGCCCGTGGGGAGCCGGCATGCCCCCCTTCACATGGATGCTGGCAGCGCTAGCCTGTGCCAGCTGGCGGGGGCTCCCTTGGTGGCTGGCCAGCACCTCTGCCTTCCTCTCCACGTGTGCTCAGGAGGGCTAAAGCCATCACCCGGCACCAGGGCACCCCCCCACCGGGCTTGTGGGGACACGGCAGACGGTACAACTGCAGGGTTTCACAGCAGAGATGAAGTCAGAGCACACACCAAGGTGGAAATCCTTCCCCCACCCGTGCAGAAAGACCAGCCCGCAGTCCCACCAAGCAAAGCAAAGCCCCGGGTCCGCTTCCCCCTCCTGAGCCAAATCTGCCCAGGCAGTTAGGATCAGATTGTTTGATTCTGCAGAAATGCTGAGAACTGATGAAGACCACGACCAAGGATGAGAAACATGGGACAAACTCGCACGGCTTTTGCATCTCCAAGATTGGGGCAGATTTTCGGTGCGTCCCTGACACAGTCCCCACACGGCTCGGTTTCATTAACGCCGATGACTCAGTGCAGTGCCACTGCTCATCAAAATGTCAGCAAAAGCCCTTCCCAGGACAGATCACAGAAACTCTGGCATATCGATTTGCAGAAGGAGCACTAGAAAGTTCTTGAAGTTAATGTTGCACCGATTCCCTGCCCCAAAGAAACTCCTTAGTTCACCGATTGTGGCTGACGGCGGCAGGATGACAGCCAAAAGGGACGGACCGAGATACCTGACCCGTCCGACGGCACCAACAGGTAAAAATGGTGGGTAAGGACCCCCCGTGGGGTCTCTGGGATAAGCCTGGTGAGCGCTCCGGGCTGGGGTCTCTCCCCCCACCTCCCGCTCTCCCCTCGGGCACCCGACGGTTCCCAGCGGCACCGCGGAGTTTCCCGGGAGCGGTTCCACGCGGGGAGCTCCCCCCGCCAGCGCGCCCAGCGCCCACCCGCGCACCCCGAACGGCGCCGGGTCCTCCCGCAAACGCTGCAGCGGCGCGCGAAGCTGCGGAGCCAAGCGGCCACCTCACCCCCTCGTGTTGCATCTTCATTTCACAGCGCGGTTTTCATATTTAATGC
>JAVJGJ010000059.1:90138105-90157322 GCA_035590215.1 Microhierax caerulescens
AGCGCTTGGGCAGTGGGCTTTGTGCCTGCAGCAGCCCGAGTCACCCCTCTGGGACATCAAAGGATGCTGGTCCAGCTCAGCTGGAAAATACCCCAGCCAAACTGCACACACCTCCAACGGACCTGGGGTGGGCACCGGACCCGGGCTGCATGGCAGGGAAGCCCCTCAGGCACTGGCTGTGGAGCCCTCACCATGCTCCATGTTCCTCCTGCTTGGTAATGACAGATCAGTTTTGGCCTTGCTTGTCATACCCTATGGGGCTGATGTTATTTCCCATCTTTGACATCACTTACACATCTCACCTGGAGGTCTCGTGGAATCTTGTATACCCACAACCCTGAAGGGTGCTGTGGGTTTTAGGTGTTGTCCTAACCCAGGCTCGGGGCGCTGCTCCTCTGCTGTGAGCCAGGACACTTTCTTGAATGAGCAGAAGAAAAAACCCTTGGATTTGCTCTGCAGTGGAAGGCACCAAATGCCTTTGCAAAAGCAGCCTCCATTTACTACCAGAGTGCACAGGGGGATGAACAGAGGTGACAACAGGCTCATGCAACATCCAAAGCTTCCTGGGAACAGCCCTGGGATGGGGCAGGGCACACAGCAGCAGGGGCTCACTCCAGGAGATGGAGGGAGGGTGATGGAGGGAACACCTTCGCCGCTTCAGGCAGGGTCATTGCAACAAGCAAAAAACCAAATGCGACTTGTAGATATGCAGCATTCATAACAGGAATCGGAGAGTCCCTCTCTCCCTTCTGTGCAATTGCCAAAGCCACAGCAGCACGATTTAGAGAAAGCTGGGGAAATTTCCTCTACAGCTCTTGAAGCGGGTGGGAAGTGGAGGGCAGGATGGTGCTGAGAGCGCCTGGGATCACCCCGTTGGGCAGCTCTGCCCTAGGATCACGCAGCCTGCCCTCCTGAGCAGCAAGTGGTGTCTGGGCTACAGCATGGGAAAACCAGCAACTCAGAGGGATGTCTCCCACTGCACAAAGGGACAACCTGCAATCCCACCTTGTCCAGAGCGTGCACACAGCACGGACAACAACTGGCAGGAGAGTTTCAAGGAGACTAACTTCAGGTGCATTTTTTTTTTGCCTGGCAGCTAAATATTCAGTGGTTACAGCCAAGTCTGCTTTTGAAAGCTGAACCAAAGCAGCCCAGCTGCCTACTGAGCTCACAGGGGGAGCACGTTCAGGTACAACATGGTCCAGCATTGCATGGTTCCTCGCCTCCAGGGAAACAGATTATTTCCTGCCTTAAATAATGCAGTGGAGAAAGAATAAAATGATAGGGTGGGTCACAGAAGCAAAGTGAATGGAGAGAAACCAGCAGCAAAGGGCCTCTGAGAAGATTATTTGTGCTTCACTAAGTTCTGAAACTACAGAATGTGTCAAAGCCAAGTCAAGGAGGAAAGCACTTCATCTCTCCGAAAGAAAGTTTCCCAAAGGTTATTGCACAGGCTGGGGAGAAATACACAGAAGTGATACATTTCTGCGAGGGCCTCGTACCACTCCTGGTACTCAATCCAGAAAAAACTGTTCTTTGCCTGGAAGGAGGCATCACCTATGCACCCATGGATGGCCATGCTTCCAGGCCACTACTTCAGTCCTTCAACAGCAGCTAAGCAGCGTTAGACCAAAATTAATGAGCCTATGACCATGCTTCTGTGGCTTTTGGTCACAGAAGGCAAAAAAAAAAACCCAACAAACCCACCCAAAAGGCAACAGGGCTGAAAATTCTTGAAATACTTGAAATTCAGGTAATAGCAACATGGCAGGAGAAGGCAGATATTTCACATAGTAACAGATACCCAGATAGTATAAAGTCAGCAGCACATCGGGGTCATGGCAGCAGCAAAGCTGCAACCAAACACTGAGACGTATCTAAGGGCAGGAACATCTGCATGGGAGTGTTCTTCCTTTTCTATATGTAGGGATAGGGCAGAGGGAGAATTAAGTCACTTCAAAAGCATCAGGCCTTCGGAGTAAGGGCATGGGTTGATTCATGCCTTTGACTTCAGAAGGTGTGAAAAATAACCACAGTGCAAGGCCTTTCTGTATGTAACTGCTACAACTACCTGAACTTGGATATCCCAGATACAGATTCCCTCCCATCCCAGGGGAATTTCAAGCTTCATGAACTTTCACTTGTTTTCTAGGAAGCCATCCCAAGCACATAATTTCTGGTTTTATTTGCAAAGGCCACACATTTCCTCTCCATTTTGCAGCAAGTGTGGGGGTTCTGTCTGTGAAGGCAGTGATCTCAGAAGTGCTCTGCAGAAGTATTTCCAACCATTTGGCCAACTATTTCCAAGCCAAATCCCAGATTATCACCCACCTGAACAAGTGCTGAACTGAGAGGAACCCCTTCTTCCTTGTAGGTAATTTATCCCTTCCCAAAACTTAGCCTCTCAATCACTTACCATGCAAATCAGTGTGGACACAGGAATCAGGCTCATACTCCAAAGAAAACAAATACAGATAAGAAAAAAAAACCCTCTCCTCTAGACAAGACCTGCTTCAAATTTATCACCTACTCAAGAGATGTTTATTCCAAAGGGCTCTGCCTTTGCCCTTCCTTCTGTCTCAGCATGAGGCACACATCTATTTTTGGCAGAGCTGAATATTGTACCTGGAAGTGAGCAGCGCAACTGCAGGCTCCCGACCGTGAGGGCTGCAAACTTCCCAGAGGACTGTGTGCTCCAGTAGCAGACAGCTTACCATGTCCTCTGTGAGATGCCAGCCAAGATTTGTAGATGTGAGTCATAATCAAAATTTTTCAGCTGCATCCAGTCTGTTCTGCCTACATTGCTCTTTAAAAATCAGTTTCACGTCTCCTCTACTGGTATCTATCTTCATGCTCTTTCAGCAGCCGCCTATTCTCTGTTTTGTCATTGCTTGCATCACATTTCCTAAAGGGCTGAAGAGTAATGAGTCCTCTTACCCCTTTTCTTGCTGCATCAGAAATTTCTAATAAGAAAACCGTGATGTTAAAGGCAGCAGAAGAGCCCAGAGGAGCTGAAGCAGAAGCCTGACCTCTCTGGAGGTATCTCACCTTCCCTCTGGCCCCTGGTGTGTAGAGAAGCAGCATGATCCCCCCACACCAGGACCCCAGATTAACTTCCAGTGTGGACACACACCTTCCAAACGAAGTCTGCCTCATTTTTCCATCATTAACAACACATGAACAACTACTCCCTTGAATGTTTTCTAAACCTCATTCAAAAAGCTGATAAAAAAGACAGGAGCACAGGATTTTCTGGGCCTCAGGAGGAGCAGCCTGCGTGCACCCTTTCTCCCCACAGCCCCGAGGAGGGGCTCCAGGCAGATCCCTCACAGTTGTCATCAGTGGGAAGGCCACATCTGGCTCCGGGGCTGGTCTACTAGGGTCAGACTAGAGTCCATTAGAGCTTCTTCTCTCTTCCACCAAAACCCAGCAGGTAACTCTCAAGTATCAGTAGCAGCAGGACTCTCCTATAGAACAGGAGCCTCACCTCGTATTTTGCTCCAAGCGTTCTTTGTGGAAATTGTATCCATTTGACTTTTTTTTTTTTTTTTTTTTTTTAATCTGAATAGGACACTAGGTGGTTTTAGAGCTAACCCAAAGCACAGATCAATTCATCACCAAACCCAATACAGCAACTGAAGGGATTCAGACTGACTTCTCTAGCTCCCTCCTTCTGAGAGGTTGTTTCTCTTAAAATGTCAGTTAAAAGTTTTTTGCACAGCAACTCACATGTAACTGTGTGGAACAACATAAATGCTGGCGAAAAATTATAGGCAACAACATTGGATTTGAACATCAGAAGATCTTCCTCCCTCCCTGTACATCCTTAGCAATAGCTCCCTACATCTGTCAGTATTAATGCTGTGACACATCTGTGGTGGCTAAGCAGTGCGAGCTGGCAGGGAGAGGCTAGTACTGTTACTGTAATTACTGATAGCACACTCAAGAGCATACTTGTTTTTTCAGCTGCATCCATGGCTGAAGTGGATTTTACCTTTCTCCATAGTGGGTATTACCTTTCTCCATAATTTTTGCCTGCAGGATGGATTCTGACAGACCAGCACCTGTGGATACATTTACTACTACAGAAATTACGCTGGGTCCTCACCTCCTTTTTTCCCCCTAGCACCATTAACTTGAGTAGCTGGGGAACAGCTGAAGGTCTGCTCCAAAATTTGGTGTGCCCTTCAGCATGTGTACGACACCCTGTCATAAAAGCAAGCGAGCAACACATCAAGCAGAACCAGAAGCCAGATGTATCAATTCCACAATGACTCAAGGACAGCAACCTAAACCGAGACAATTCTAGTATAAAACTATTCACAAATAGAAATTGCACCGAGTCCAAATATTTTGGCCATAATTTGCAGCCAGCTGGCCCAGCGAGGCCTCTTCCTGCTCAGGTTAGTCAGCAGCCAAATTTCCATTGCCTTTGCTGGAAACACCTGCAGAGCACCACGGCTGTGCCAATCTGCTGGAGGCAGCAAGGCAGGAATAGCGGTCCCATGTGAAACTGCAGCCGGGAATCCAATGGGCACAGAAGACGGACACCCGTGCTGGGATCTGGCCAGCATGGAAAGGGAGCAGATGGGAGGTCTCAGCAGCTGGGCTGGTAGGGTAAGAGCTATCTCCAAACGGAAATGCTGAAGATCAAATGTTAAAACTAGCGCAAGCGGTGTGGCTGTACTGGAGTAACCGCATTAGCCAGGAACCTTGATGTTGACTTTTGAGAGTCCAACTGTCCTTCCTTCTTTCTTCTTTGCCCATTTGCACCTTAAGCACATCCCTTCCTCCTGCTCTCCGTGCTTCCTTGAACACATCCACACTGGAGAATGAATGGCCTTCCCAGTCAGCAAGCAACATCGCCGCAGCAAACCACCCCTTCAGTGGGCAAGCCAGTGGGTGGAAAACATGCACAAAGGCACACGTCTTCCTGGCTGAGGGAGTGAAACAGCAAAGCTGTCACTGAGCCAGGAGATAGGAGGCCTCCAAGTGACAGACCTAAAGTGGCTCTGCGTGGGTTCATTGCTCTGTTGCTGACTGACATCAGGCTCTTTGGGCTTGGAGAGATCTGTTTCATTTTAAAGGGAAAACTCCTCCAGGGATCTCATTAGCACTATCATGAAAGACAGAAAGGAACTGGAGGTTGGTGGAGAGGTGACAGTGGGGAGGGAAACGGACAGAAGCACTGTCAAGCTGTGTTTAAACTGCCAGGGGAAGGAAGCTGGGAGCACTCTGCCCTGTGGGGATAACCTCGCTGCCTCAGGGAAGGGCTGCCTCCTCCTGTCCACAGGGTGAGTGGCTGCGGTGGGAGGGCAACGTCCAGGAGAGCAGCTGCCCAAGAGCTCAACCCAAGAACCTACTCACCCACCTGTGCTCCTGGGGCAGCTCTCCCCTGCCAAATCCCTCCTCCTCCCTGCGCTCTCACTCTCCTTGGGGTCCGTTCTCCTCCCCTCTCCCATCACTGGCTGGGCACTGTTTTTAGGGGGCAGCAACTCTGGCCAATTTCGTGCCTCTGCAACCGGCAGCAGAAGACAAGGTACCCGTGGCTGTGTTCGCAGTGGTGGGAAGCGCAATGGTGATGTTACACAGCCATCCCACTCTGCAATGCTGAGGACTAGTCTGACACAGGATCCTGGCAGCCCTACACATTTTAAGCTGATTGCTCCGTGAAAGCTGCTTCCACCTTCCTGAAGATTCCATTGCAAGAAGGGGGTGAAGTAGTCTGTGAAAGAGCAGTTGAATGGATCCAGAACATGGGTAGATACCCCTCTATTAGGCTGAGAAAAGTCACAAAAGCAAAACACAAAAGCAGGAAAGAACCCATAAAAATAGGAGGGGGAAAAAATCCAGCTTGGTTAATATGAAACAACACATCTCAGTTATAACTGCAAATCAACTTAAGGAATTAAAACAGACAAAACTTAGGCTCCCTGTGCTATTGCTCACCAGAGGTAATATTCATTGTTACAATTTCTTCTATGTAGCTCCATAAAATGCCAAATAAGACTGTGCTTCTTTCAAGGACAGCCTGTTTGAAGCAATTGGTGAGTCTTGCTTGGAACACCTGGCCAAGGAGAGATGCATTCATCTCCCCATGTCTTGAAGAAATTGAGGAGAGATATTTATCAAGGAAATGAGTAATACAAATGGTTTGGCTTTCAGCAGACTTGGAGACACATACAGCAGGTTCCAGCACAGGTTTGCAAAAAATTAATTAGCAGTGAGTGGGAAAAAGAGTGATGAGTGTTATTCTCTGTGCTGTAGTCTTGTTTAACTTAATAAAAGTGATTGAACTGTAAGATCCCAGTGAAACACCTCCTAAAATTAACTGTTTCTCCAGAAATGGAGCTGTTCATTTCACAGTAAGAATGACCAGGTTCTAAACTCTATCATGTTTTGGTTCCTAACAGCAGTTATCTGATAAAATTGTCAGACTCCCCTCAATATTTAGCTCGATTTCTTATCATTAAAAATCAATGGGATTTTGGAGCCTAATTTAGCCAGCTGAGCTCTGCTCTGCTTCTGTAAGCACCTAAAATATGAATATCTGCCATAAAATAATTAGGTTTATTCTAAATTGTAATGGAAATCTAACAGAAGTTTGGAGAAGATAAAATTCAGAATTTTTCCAGAAGGTTTCTTTAACTTGCAAGCCCTCCAAGCAAGCTGTGAACCAAAGCAAAAACTACATTGAAGCAGTGGGCCTGGCAACCCTGGTAAGGACCACCACGTAACGATCTTCTCCAACCACCACGTAACGAATTCTCCAACATGTCTCTTTTAGAGCCTGATACCTCACTGAAGAACAGAACATTTATAATTGCAGACAGGAAAGCGTAGCTTTAATGACTGACAACCTGCACGGAGAGGGACTGGAAGCTCTGCTTGTTCCTGGGTGACCACTTCGAAGGGCTCCTTCATGCTGAGCAGATGGGCCTGAACTGCAGCCCTGGGTGACTGCAGTACCCTTCCCAGTAGGGCTTCAACAGCGGAAGCCCAGTCTTGCATCCCTCGTGCAGCTACTTTCCTTGGGATTCACTCCTCGTTTCCATAAGCACAAAGGCAAAACAGAATTAGGCCTGCTAAATTCATAGTGATGCATCAGACTCAAGAGCGCTTTTAATTCCCCAGGAGGCAGCGACCAAAACCGACTGCTGGGTATTAGTCCTTCAGGTCACCTCTTAATGTCACAGGGCAAGTGACAGTCACCATAATCCAAGCTGGGCAACCACTGCATTGGGCCCATTCCCACCGCAGCCAGTGGTGACCTTGCCAACGAAAACCAGAGCAAGGAAGTTCTGGGCATAAACAGCAGCAGAACTCGTTAGAAGAAGCGAACCTTTGCTGTAACCAACCAATGCCAGATGATCCCTACTGGACAGCAACCGCCTCCATGGTTCAAACATCTCACAGAAGATTTTCTCACATCCATCAACACCCCAAGAAGGTAATCACAAGGTCTTGTGCAGTGCCACAAAGATAACAGATTGTACTCAAGCAAGGAACACTGGCTTCCTCTCTGTGAAAGCTCTGGGCTCAGACCCTATGGGAGCAGGAATGAGCAGGGGCTAGTGGGCAGGGAGAGAGCAGGAGAAAGCAGCATTGCCCCCACAGAATCAACCAAGCCACCCACAGTCTTGGGCATGCTGATATGTGAGTTCTGCTTTCCCTAGGTACTCTGCATCTTGCAGAAGGCAGCTACCAGTGCAGCTGGCACCAACTCCGCAGCTTCCCTATGGACACCCCTGCAGAACCCTCACTCATGAATCTATTTCAGGTTGTTCTTAAACCGCCTCATACAGATAGGAAAAAATCCCCTGTCTGCTCAGCTGGTGCGTTTGAAGTGTTAGAAGCATCACTAAGGCGATAAAAGCTTTTCTTCTCTTTTTTTATCCCTCCTGTTTAAAAAAAACCCCAAACTTCTCAGAAGCTGTAGTTCCTCATTCTCTTGCACACACACTTTTTCTGTCAAAAAAGCAAAAAATTGCAATCATAATCTGTAGGGTTGTATGTCTGTAAGTAAAACCAGACAGCTATCAGGCACCCCTGCGGAGGCACAGGCATTACAGTACCAGTTGGGCACAGAACAAAACCTTAATTTCCTCCCTAGGTCTAGGGCACACTGTGCCAAGCTTGTTCAATCAGTCTGTTACAGTCAACAGCGCTTGGACATCCATGTCTGCACAGGGGCTGAATTTGGGACAGGCCACTGTTCAGCTGGGGTGGGGATGTAGGTCATCCTGGTAGGTATAAATCGTCATGGTTGATGTCCCAGCAACAGACACCATGTCACCTGTCACCCATCCTGAGAGTCACCACACCCTAGGCAGTTGTATGAGGACCACAGATGCTCCTTATGTGGGGCTGCCTGGCAGAGACCACGATGGCAAGGTCTGCTGCAGATGAACCCCTCCATGGACTATGTGGTGTTGAAGGTGGTGCTAAGAGAACAGTGTCCTTCTGAGAAAGTCAACTCTTTTCAGAGTGAAAGCAAAGCTCCAATGACAGAAACAAACCGGCGTCTTGCTCACTTCTCATGTGACACGTCAGGACTACGTTCTGTCTGTGTTTGTTTCAAAAGGAATTGCAGGACATCGTCTGAGAGTCCAGGTGTTCTCTTCCTGTCTTCCAATGCAACTTCTCCTTCAGCTGGCTTTGAAAAACAAGCAGTAGTGGGGTGGTTTGGAAAGATCTTACACCCATCTCTGTTCAAGACCACCTGGGCCATTTGCAGGCAACGCAAGGTGTATTTTTTTCCATCCCTGTTTGCTATCTCTGAAATCTTCTGTGACAGACATCGTGATGCAGCCTCATAGGTGGGATCCATTCTGTCTGGCTGCTTCTTGCAATACATTTTATAGAAGCCATCCAGAGATTTCCTGATGCTGATATCTTCTGCACTATCACGTTCATTCATCCGTGAGAGTGCAGCATCACTAGGTTCAGTGGGCTCACACAGTCCTGCTTTTGGATAGCATCTCACATTTGCTTTCTCAGAGCCTCCAGCAGAAAAGCTCACAGGAACTGCAGAAGGTAGATTGCTCTCTCCTGCAAGTACAAGATCAATGAAAGTCATTAGTTACCAGGTCACACATGTGGCAACACCTTTTCTTGTCCCCCCTCACTGGAGCCTGGTGAACAGGCTCTGTACAGGAGTGCACTAAATACTGCTTTAAACTTGGCTGGACTGCCAGAGGGGCTTGCTGCATAGACTCGTATAAGATGCCCTGTATTTGGGGATGTCACAGCTGTCCCAGCCTCAACCCTCTGCAGTGACTGACCCTACTCAGTGGTATGGACCTCCTGGCTCCTCTCAGTCACATTTCCAGAAGTAGAAACTGGGATGTGCTGCTGCTGGAGACAAAAGCTGACCCACAGGGAGGTCTGGTTTGCAGCTGAAGCAGTTCTGCTTCTGTTTCAGTTTCCTCCCTTCATTCCCAGGTCTAATCCTTCCTTTTTAATAGTTCTCAGTTTTACTCCTACAGCACAATGTGCAGTCCTGTCCTCCAGCTTTCAGCCAGATCTAGAGTCTATAAACCAACACTGCTACCAGTGACTGCACGGAGTTTGGGAATGGGAACTGCAAAAGGGGACCTTGTGCTTCCCCATAAAGTCCCGTTTTTGCAGCCCAGCTGCACTAAACACTCTCCCCACATCCTGCAAGAATTTTTATAGATAAAATTTATCTAAAGGCTGAGGACTCATTCATGCCTAGCTCTTCTCTTCCTTCCTTGCTGACCCACATCTCCGGACAAGTCAGGGCTGTGGTTCTCTTCTGCTCCAATGCAATCAAGGGCAATGCTTTGTACTTGTACATAATTAATACAGCATCAGCACAGAGACGCTTGGCAATGATGTGACCAGGATGATCAGTAAGCCACACACAGCCTCCAGTAGGAAGAGCCTCCATAAAAGAGACCTTGAATAGGGCTCTGGTACCCAGGGAGCACCTCTAACTGCAATCTCATCACCGAGCCTGCTGCATCAGCCTGTTTGCAAGCACCTGAGTCACCAACAAGAAAATTTTCCAGGGCTCAGCCAGAGGTGGCACAGCCATTATCTGCAAGTTACATAAGCAGGATGCAAGGAGTCAGGAAATAGCTTGGTCTTTTTTAACTTTGTGAAATGGGAGGCAGAGTGGAGTCCTTCATTTTGGTAAGAGACCATGTTCAAAGGAGATCATGGTACGGTGGCAGAAGGCTGTTCTTTCCCTCCCAGTACTCAAAGAGCTACCCTCCCCTTCCTGAGTGGTCAGAAATTCATTAAAATTAAATTAAGATGTCTGTGCAGCCACACTGTACATTGCCTATTGCTTCCTCCCCCTACTTTCAATCTTTGATCTTTCTTTTCAACCTCACTTCATCTCCAACTGCAATTTTAAACAGAAATTTCCCTCCTCTTGCAACGTGTCATTTCCAATGTAGTACAAAGAAAAGATTATTGGCCTTCTTTTAACATCAATATATGCCATGAGAGTAGCAAAGCAGAGCTAATCAAAGAGAACAAGTCCATTTTGCCTCAATAATCTTGCAGCCTTGGTGCCTGTGTTGTTAGAACTGAAGCCCCATGCATCTCCAATAATTCAATCAAGCGGCCCTTGCGCTCAGACTCCTGTGGCAATTGCAAACCCCTGTGCCGTGCCGTCATTTGTCCTCTTGCTACTTCTTATGCACAGCTCGCAGCCATGTTTTGTAAAAGAGCAGCAGCTGCCTCCAGCTACAAATTTCAACCCTGCACGATCTGGAAAGAGCAAAAACCTGTTGGTTTTCAGGTGTCAGGGGAGATCTCTGCAATGTTGTTCTGTCTTTCTCCCTTGACCTTAGAGTGGATACTAGGAAAAATTTCTTCACTGAAGGGGTCATCAAGCACTGGAACAGGCTTCCCAGGGAAGTGGTGGAGTCACCATCCATGCAGGCATTTCGAAGACATGCACATGTGGCACTGAGGGACATGGTTTAGTGGTGGACTTGGAAGTGCAAGGTTTATGGTTTAAGATGACTCAGTCATCTTAAAGGTCTTTTCCAACCTTTTCAATGATTCTATCCTATTCTAAGCTAGTATGACCTGCTGAAGCACAATCCACCAAAGAAGTGACTGGTAAGTATATCAGGGGTATATTTTGGGGTTTGATTAGTCAGAAAGTACTCAATTATATTATTGGGAGAACAGTTTTCTTTCAGTTACTGATTCAAATTTATATGTGTCTATTTTTCAACAGTAGGCCCTATCCTCTTAGTGGATTACTTTTCCAGCAAAGCCTTCTTAAGGCAAGACATGAAAGGTTAAACACAGAATTCCCAGAACCAATCTATACCCCACCAAGCTGCACTTTCATTCAGCCTTCCTGACAATTTCCCAATACCTTCTTCTCAAACTATGTGCCAAGACCAATTTTGCAAATACACCCAGCCTTTTTCCTCCCCAAAAGGTACCAACTGAGGTAGGTGTCCTTCCTCAACACCCTCTAAAGAGCTGATAGTGCTGTTGTAACACACAGATCTCCTAAGTGATTTACAAACCACAAGGCACAAGTCCAGTAGCTGGATGTCTGCAGGGTCCAGAAAACTTCTCAGCTGGGGCACACATACAGCACGCAAGCACGCCATGTAGGCCAAGAAACTTGTTGCTAAAGGCAAAGGCAGCATTAAACTAATCAATCCTTTTCCCTCTCCATGCACCTGAGCCCCTCAAGAAAGCCAGGATTCCCTGACAACACACAGCAGCATTGCTTCAAAGCTTAGACCTCTCTGGCCAGCTCTCAGCAGCAGGAAAAACGTAGTTTTGTAAACTCTTTACCCTTCCATGGCAAACTTAACAACACAGCTGTCACACATCCTTGCGCTGGCTTGGTGCAACACCTACAGAAGTCAACGTGAAGATGAGCAGGGCTGAAAACTCACACTCTGTTCAAGTGCAATGGAGTGTCACCACCAGAGAATCTGGCTCAAATTATTTTTAGCTATTTTCACTCGTTTATACTACACCAAGCATGTGTTAACGGGAAAAAAACCTACCCAACAAAAAAGCCTCAAAAAACTGAAACAGGTCATTACTCATGTCTTGATTTCATTCTCACATGATGGATAATCACCAGTAAGAATGTATATTATTTCATCTGCACCTCCACTCCATGCTAATTGAAGTTCAGCATTTGCAGCTTATTAGTAAAAGACCTGGAGGCTGATAAAAGGATATTCTTTGTGTTTATAAACCTGCTCATGAAAATTTAAAGTCTCCATCTGGTACGAGCACGTAACCCCACCGCCCAAAGCACATAACCAAATCCTGCTTTGGACCTGGGCCACCTTCAGCAATGCAACAACTGCAATATTATGATTTGCACTTCTAGAAAAGCAGCACATGTAACGGCCAGAGCCTCTGTGTAACTGTGTTTAAGCACATACAGTTAGGGTGTAAAATAGGACATCCCTTCAAGCAGCTGAGCTGCTACACGGATGGCTTTCTGAGGAAAGAAATCTCCGCCCCAGTTCAGGTGGACAGTGATCCCTGCAGCTGCTGGTGCTTTGCTAGAGCTGGTGTTGCTGTGATCTCTCTCTGTCCCTTGCAAGGACTTAGCTGGAAGCCAGCAGCTGCTAATTCTGTAGTTACAGGTGGATTTGTCCAAGCTCTCTCCCATACTGTCTTGCCTCCCCCACACAGGAACCCTGCGTGTAGGACCTGTGGCTCCCCTCCTGCCCAGTACACAAAGGCCTATCCTGTTATGAGGGTCTGAGAGATTTATACCGTAGACCTGAGTATGGGAGAGCTAAACCACGGTGTTCTGTCATCAGCAGTTCTGTGAAAAGGGCAATTACATCGCTTGTTTTAGGGCAGGAATCATTTGCCCTAGGGCTTAGGAATGACTCATCCCTGGCGCACAGATGGAGCCGAGTCACACCCAGCCCACCAAAATGAATGCCAGTCCCACACCGGTCCCAGAGCTGCTCTGGTGCTCTCAGGTGTTAGACATTACTGGAGCAGCCACAATTGACAAGGACAGCAAGCACCATCTCTGAGCGGTTCAGCCCTTGATGCCTGTCAGCCATTTTATTGATCATGCTGTGGGTAACTTGGAGCAAGGGCTGTATTTCTCTGTTGTGCCTCTGTTGTGCCAGCCTAAACAAGGATGAAGAAAACCAGGAGACTGAGAAAAGCAAATATTTTTTTTGAACAGAACTAAATTAATCTGGAGACATACAAATTGCCCTTATGTTCACAGGAGTGATTGAAGTTCAACCAGAGGTTGGTTAGGTGATGCTAGCACACATCCCTGTGCTGTACAGTCAATGACAGGCCTATTATCCAGAGTATCTTAGTGACAGAGAGATTTAGGTACTCAGCTCGGAGATGTTGTACTGCGAAAACACGTGTCTGCTTCCTGCTACAGCCGTGCTGCCTGATGTGAAGGCCCAAAGAGACCATTAGGGTCAGCTTGTCTGAACAAATGTCCCTGAACAAAGATTACCAGAGAACTGAGCAACACAACGGTGGAAAGGAAAAACAAAGGAAAGGAGAGAGCAAGACGAGAGAAACTTTCCCTGGGTAAGACTATCTCAAAAGTGGCCAATACTTTTACCTACTCTCCCTGGAAGTAGATGTGGCTGAGTGTAGCAGAGTACAGCTTTTTTTAGGAGTAGTTGAAACGCAGAAGCAGGAGATGCGTTCTAGCTGGGGAGACAAACTGCAGCTACGGACTCCCATATCAGAGCTTAAAATACAGCCTTGCTCGAGGCACCACCGTGATTTTATGCCAATTTCAAGATCTGAAACAGACCACAGATCCTGCCTCTTGGCACATCACAGTTAACTGGTGCTCCCAAACTTCTCCTCAAAAGAGGAAGACAGAAGACTCTGTTGGTCACAAAATCAGCCATTTCTTGCTCAGGACACCCCAGCTGCCCTGGGCACTGCCACCTGTACCTCAGCATGCTCTTTCTACACACACGAGTCTTCTCCCCACCCTGACCTGTTACAGTTCAAGTCAACACATTCTCAACATCCATGGGAAATGATGAGTCATACAAGAAGGACAAAAGTTACCAGGTGATTTGGTTGATGGTACCCAGTAAAAAAGGGCCACTCAGAAGTTCTCACAGATTGTATTATTTCTCTTTTCCCATTAGCCCGCCA
Source organism: Microhierax caerulescens (assembly GCA_035590215.1). NCBI lineage: Eukaryota > Metazoa > Chordata > Aves > Falconiformes > Falconidae > Microhierax > Microhierax caerulescens. Next base: position 90,152,239 of record JAVJGJ010000059.1, read on the forward strand.
GGATGCACCTGAGGTGAAAGCAATCATCCACAATTAAAAAAGTGTCCCTAATTTTGTGGTTGCTATTAAGTGATAAAGCAAGTGAGCACAGATGCCACCCCTGAGGGTTGCTATAGTCCTCTCACCACTCCTAGAAAATTTCGTCTTGCCTCTCCATCAGACACGTCCATATGGCATGGGAAACCACAAGCAGAAGTGATACTATTTGGGCTTCAGCAGAGCTCCCAACTGACAGCAAATCTGTGCCAAATCACATGGTTTGGGGATGCACCTATCTGCACAGAAGGCAAGAACAGGTCCCATGTCACAGCCAGACTTCCCATGTGCCCATGAGCCTTACAGTTACATGTGTTGAGCACTTGAGACAACTAACACAGAGAAAAACATCTTTTTTTCCTTTCCACCTGGCTGATTTCCAGTGGGAGTGTGCATATCATCGTGGTAATGCAATTCCACTCTGCTCTGGGAAGAAAGAAGAAATTTAGGGAGTATTTAGCAGGAGCTCATTATACCCCAATCTCTCACAGTACCGTAGCCTGCCAGTAATCGTAATACCTGAGCACTCGGGCATTGCAAAGCTACACATATGGGGACCAAATCCTATTGCCCTTACTTGCATTAATAAAACTCCCATTGATTAAAATAGTTATAAACCCATGTCTGAACTGCTGATTACATCCCTTTACAAGAACTGGAATATATTTGCATTGTATGATTTCCATTACTAACATTTAAATTGGAATAGCACCAAAAAACCAAGTAAAAGCAAGTATCAAAAAACCAAGTATCATTCTTCTAGGTGCTCTACAAACACCTATCACTTTGAGTAAATGACAGATCCTACAGCCTTTGTTTTATACTACTGAAGAATTGTGCTAGAGTTTGCAAGTTCTCTGCATACATCTCTGCCTTGCAGAAAACAGGTGTTTTTTTCTTGCACTGTTGTTTGGGAAACCTTCCAGCATTTAGAACAAAGGCAAAATGGAATGTTCAATGACATTATCCTTCAAAAAGACTGTTACAAGCAGAGAAAATTTGTTCCTTGTGGGTATTTAAATTGTGAACTGAAAGTGAAAATAAGAATATAATGAGCCTTGCTACTTTGCTGTCTCCCTGATGACACACAAACCAGCTTTCTCCTGCCATAAGATGCAGTAGGCTATAGCTCACAAGACAGTATCTGTGAGAGACTGCTTTACAGATGACATAACCAGCTATATTCTTCATCCACCAGCCCACGGGAGAGGCACATGTTGCTGTGTCCGATTGCTGAGGAACTGGCTGGGAGCTGTGCAAATGCTGGCTGCTCTGTCAGGAGACCGGGAGGAGGTGAGCGTGGGAGGGTGGGCAAAAGGCAGGAAGAAGGGAAGGAAGAGACTGGAGGAATTTAGGGACTGGAGTAGAAAAGGGAGGCAGTGACGGAGGAATAGCACTGGGTATAGCCCAGTACTGAGTCAGGCTCTGTGCTTTTTTCTTCTACTTGCTGCATATCCATGGTGTGAAAAGTTAGGTGGGATTTAATTTGTGTGGGATAAGACGTAAGCAGTTATTCTGGGGAAGCATAAACCCTTCCCTTTCTGTCTAACTCCTTTAGGAATTTGAAATTCAAGAAAAAAACCCCAAACACACAGCGCTGCAAATGGTAAAGTGCTTTTGAAATGCGATGAGCAGGCATAGCACATTCCCCCTAGACACCCTTCCAAATGACTTGGTATGAAGCTCTGTCCTGCTCCAAGAGTTCACAGCTGATGCCTGCTGTGCCATACCTTAAGACAGCTGGAAGACTCAACTAAATGAAATCTTTCAGAGAACGCACTAGTTAAGCACGCTGGATTTAATAAACCGCAAAGCGAGTAAGCTGCAGTATGAACTCCTACAAATTAACACTCCTTATTTGCTGAAAGCAAAGAGATAGGCACCACTCTCATCTCACAAACCTGTTCCTAAGCAACCAAGCCCCATGGTCCAGGGCAATAGGTATGGGCATCATAAATACCATCACTTATTGCTGTGCCCCAAGAGCCTGCTGACCATATATCCTCAGCCAGGCCCCAGAGCAGCAGGCGCTGGATGTAACTGCGAACAGCTGCTAAAGTGCAAGAGCATACAGAACATCTCCCATCACAAAGACTCCAGGGACGCCTGAAGAGATGGGCAGCAACCTAACTGTGGGGCCTGAGATTTTAGTTTTACAAGGCAAATGCCTCTCTTGGAGCTCATAACCATTCTAAAAATAGAAACAGCAAAGTTAAGAACCCTACAAATAGGTTTATTTAGAGTGGTTTAATTTACATGATGCTGTAGCCAGTAAAAAACCCTAAAGCATCCTATCTGTCTCAAATTGTGATTTTTAAAAAGCTTCTTAAGATCTAAGGTTAAAGATTCTACTATCAAAAGTAACCTTACCCTGGAACATAAATAATTAAAAACCCCTGTTTGTGCAGCTGAAAACATTAACTGTCAATTAAAGTTATTATCCAGCAGATGAGGGCATCAAGGGGCTTTATTAAACTGCAACTATCTGTTGCTTTCCCATTACATATACAGTCTTGGGAAGTGACAGCCAAACTGACCTTGTCTATGTAACGCCACAGGCACCAATTTCCAAAAGGAAACTGACAAGGCTTCTTAAGCTAATTGCTCAGGTTCCAATTAGGCATCAGGAAAGTGTGGGGAAGCAACTGCAAAAAAAGCACCACACACGTGCACAGACACGGCGGTGCTGTGTTAGACCAGCCTCTCCTTAGCCACAGCAAAACATCTCAATGGGCTTTCAGTCTGACAAGACAGGACCCACCCCGAGCGAGCATTCCCAAGCTAAGCCTCTGCCTCCTCTGAAAAGTGAAAATAAGAGCCATCCTCCCGCATCAAGTTCCTTACTCACCAGGACCACCACAGCACTGCTCTGCTCATGGCAAGGATTTACACCATTTGAGTCAAGTTTGACCCCTTTCCTCCTGTGAGCAGGCAGAAGCCTTTCTTTCTTTTCATTCTTTTTGGAAGAACCAAAAGAATGGTTCTTCCTTCTTTTAATCAGCAACTTGCAGTGTTGGTTTTTTTATACATGGAAGGCTCTAATTTAGCCCCAGATCATATTTGTTTTTAAGTTCATTCTATTTCAGAATAAAAGCGAAAGTACGGTGCTTGAAACTGGTGAGAAACAGTTCTGTCTGACTGATTTTCACTGCTTAAGATTGGTAAAGAATCTTACAAAGCAGAACTGGGCTTTGTATTTTATGGTACCTGAATGAGCTTTCTTGTTTTATTTACATTGCACAGCTAAAGCAAATGGTAGTTGTTTCCTTTCATACTTCCTTCCTGCCTAAAAATTACAAATTCCAGCCTTATCTGTTCTCCTTTTTCCAGCTGACTATACAGAGTCAGGTCTTCATGAACTCTTAGCTTTCTGACATAAGGGGAATTTCCCAAAGAACCCTGATTAACTGTGAGGGAAGGAATTTTATTCAGCCCCGGGCTCAGTTACTAGCTAGTTAACTCCAGAATTTGGAGAAGGATTTGCTATGCCCACCTCTTCAGCCAGGAGCTCAGAAAGTCCCCTGGGAACCTGAGCCATCTAAGGAGACCTCCTGAAGAGGAGGAACTGAGGAAAGACAACATTCTGCATAGTTCTAAGGCAAAAGACGAGCAGGGAAAAATCCTTCCTGTTTCTGGCAAGACACACAAAAGAAGATACTGTACCTTTAGGCATTCTGCAGATGTTGTCATGCAGAAGCTGTGATGATGTGTGAGCTGTGTGATGTGATGAAGCTGTGAGCTGAAATAAAAGAGGACTTCAACATCTACCTGGATGACGCGATCATAGACAAGTCTAGCTAAAAAAATTCCTGTCTGTAAGAGTTATTAAATGCTTATTCTTCAGGGCTTTAACAAATCCTGTGCTAGAGGTAAGAATGGGGCCCAACAGGCAGCACACTGTATGCTGCAAACACTCATTCTGGAGGATGGGGATAAAATAAAGAGAGGGAAACTGCCTCTTACTCCAAAATATTCTGAATTACTCTGAATCACTGCCTATAACAGGAATTATAAGTATTACTGAGTAAGACAATATCGCTGTATTTGCAAGTATTAAAAAGAAAACAAAATCCAAAGCAATATCCTTTCTTGATATATTAAATACTTTGCCTTTCATTCAGAATCACACATTTTCAGTACTCATGAGGACTGACAGTCCTCAGCTGATGCCTCTGGCAAGAACAGGAATAAGCAGACAGCTCTCACTGGAGATCAACAGTTTAAGTTTCAACATCAGTTTACAAAAATTCTACCTTCTGCATCTCCTTGCAAAGTGACATGCATGACAGCTTGCTTGGAAAAACGAGAATACGATGTATTCATACAGCTAAAATAGAAGAGGAAGAGCCTGTCACGACAGTATTTCTTTAATGAGAAGAACAGACTAGAAGACCAAAACATTACGTAAAATTTAGCAAGAGATTCGCTTTATTTACAGATCGTGTGAACTTGGAAAAGAGGAAGCTGCTTTCCCTTGTCATTATAGCACTTGACAGTTCAGTTCATTACAATGTTAGCGTCCACAAACATACACACAGTTTACATTGCAGATTCACATGCATTTCATCTCTATTTCCAACCAGCTATGCACAGCTGTGGACATGATGTAAGAATTGTAGGCAGAAAGGCAGTTTCTAAACCAAGAAAATACTGCAAAGCAAGGTATTTTTTAAGCACCTTTCTTGAATTGTAGGTAAAATCATACTACTTGTAAATATTTTTGGGACTGAGAGTTATGACCTATAATACTACAATATTTGTGATATTACAAATATTATAATACATAGCCATCTTCATGGGAGGCCCTGCACTTGGAGGCCTGAATTGTGCTGTGGAATTGATGCCTGGGTACCACAGGGCATCTACTATAAAACAACTGCTGTGGGGAAGAGAAAATGCTCTAAAAACTGTGGAGGTTGAAAATTAAGTTAAGTAAGGCAGATTAACTGTAGAATCATGGAATGGTCTGGGTCAGAAGGGAGCCCAAAGACCCCCCAGTCCCACCCCCCTGCCACGGGCAGGGCCCCCTCCCAGCAGCCCAGGCTGCT
>JAVJGJ010000059.1:90157422-90190802 GCA_035590215.1 Microhierax caerulescens
CCGCCGCCCGCCAGCCTCCCGGGACCCCGTCCCCTGCACACTGCCCTCCCCTCCCCTCAGCCTCCTTCACGGCCCCCCGCGCACCCCCTTCCTCTCCACAGGGCCGTTACGCCCCCCTGGGAACCCCGCAACCCTGCAGACGCCCGTGCCCTCGCCCCCGTCCCCACCTCTCCGCTCCGCACCGGCCCGGCACAGCGCCCCTAACCCGGAAGTACCCACGTTTCCCTTCCGGGCCGCCGGCCCCGTAGCAACCGCGGGCACTCCCGCCCAGCAACCACGGGCGGCGCCGCGCTCCCCCGCAAGGGGCGCACGCTCCAGCAGCACGTTGCGATTCGAGGTGCTCTGTGTTTGAATACATATATTTGAATTTCAGCCAGTAGCTGTAACAGTGACACGGGTTGGTTGTTTCTCCACGGATGCTGCGAGTGTTTCAAGTCTCCTTTGCATGCACTAATAAAGACATGTATGGGACGAAAATCTTGGTGGGTGCCAACCCCTTTCGCAAAACTGAGTGTACGGGATTAAAACGGAGGAAATCTACACCAGTTTCAAGGTGAGGGTTACATAAGTGACAAGCGATTCCAAAGCTCTGCAACTGAGGTGGGGAGGCCCCTCTGGAGACCCCCACACACCTGCATGGTCACCCATGACGGCTGCCCTGGACCACATCCCATCGAGTCTTGAATATCTCCGTGGACAAAGACTCCCTCCGGGCAACCTGTGCCAGGTTGCAGTTGAAAGTAAAAAGTTCTACCAGCAAAACCGGACTACTGCCCAAGTAACACATTGCTGACACAGAGAGGCTGCCGTGGGGGTGTTTCCTCAGGGTTCTTGTGCAGACAACCACCACCCTGCCGGTCCACCGGTGTCTGCTCTGCCCCATGCCAGCTCCCCCCCCCCCCCACAGCAGGGCTCAGCAGTGGTGGAATGTTGGGTAACAGGACTGCTGCTGGCTTGCACTCTGGGCATGGCACCCAAAGGCACCTGCTCCGGCAGGCCTTGTGTGCTCCGAGGGCCCACCTCTGGGAGCTGTCTGTCCCCAGGAGATGGAGTCTGCTCTGGGAGAAACGGGGCTGCGCAATGGGACAAATGCATTGCACAATCTCATAGGTTTTAGCCTCTCAGATGCTCTGTCTTGAAGTGAAAATCCCTGTCTCCCAGCACTCTTGTTTTCTAGAGGGGGAGTGCAAAAGGACACCCAAGGGTGTGCTTGAGAGGAATGCTCATTGACTCCACACCAGTGCCAACAGAAATACGGCAGCTGGGAAAATGACAAGGTAATTTTAAGTATTCCTTCATTTTAAAATTTCTCTGGGTTTGGAGTGGGGCATGTCTCATCATATCCACCCTTAAAAAGACACAGAAAGTCATAACCTGAGAAGGATCGGACCAATGCCACAGGCTCTTCTTCCACCTGGGAATCTTGTCACAGCCCAGTATGAAGACTTGAGACACTTGGGGTCTTCAGATGTCCTGCTGCTTCTCAAGGCTCCTGCAAACACACTGGTCGGTCATTGCTGGCAGGCAGGCCCCTGGGCAGTGTGGTGCTGGTGGTGCCCAGCATGGCATGGCTACTGTGAAAGCCCTGCATGAATGGGCAGTGCACAAATAGTGGGCTAGGCATGGCCCTGCTGCTCAGCTGTATACACCACACACACATCCCATAGTGAAACAAGAGCTCTGGCCAGCGACAGATACACCGTTGTTTGGCTGCCCTAGGTTACTGAGTCCCCCAGGAATGTATCAGCACGTATAGAAAAATTGCTTATTTTGTTGATGCTGAAGAGGAAGCAGTCCTTGAAACAAGACAAATAAGGGTCTGCAATTAGGCAACAGCATATCGTGGCTTTATTAGATCTAGTCTGGCCTTTTTTTCAGCGTCTTAGAAGAGTATTGGTGCCATGATAAGAATTAAGATCATGTCACAGAAGTGCTTTACAGCACAGATATAAATCCCCAGGCATGGCTTAGTGGCCTAGGCTGAACAAATGAAAGACCTGTGCTGCCTTGATCCACAGAAAGAAATTCCAGCAAATTTAATTAACCCCTCAGGCTGTCAGGGTAGATGAGTTATTTGCAGGGCTGGGACAGCAGTTCTGTGCTGCATAGATTGTTAAGGTCCTGTAAGACTATCAGCAGTGAAGGGGTTTATTGGACACTGTGGCTGGCCAAAACCTTCTGAGCTCTTACCTGAGATCCTTGCAGAAGCAGGGACCTGTCTAAATCTGAAAGAATAGTCACTCTCCTCTCCATTATCATAGCTGAATATGATAGCAGACTCAAAGGCAGCAAACTGAAAGGATATTGTAATGAAAGAAAATCATACTGTAAACATAAACAGTAACCATTGTCTTTATCCTTCATCTCATTAAATGCAGATGAATGGTACTGGAAGGCTAGAACATCCTTCTGGGGCAATTTATGAAGGTGCCTTCAAAGACAAGTTTCACAGGGCTGGAACCTACATATTTCCAAACAGAGAGAAGTCCACTGGACCATTCAAGGAAAACAAGTATGTTTGAAGTGGAAGAGTCGAGTAATCTTCTCTATTAGTTTTGATTTCATAAGCTGTCAAGTACATATAAAATTCACCCAGCACAGGAGTAGGTTTCTTTTGCTACCAGTGAAACTTGCACTGGGTATCTGAGATTGCTGATCCCAGTTGTATCCTTTTCATTAGATCAGCCAAAAGTCTGTGATTCAATCCCAGTCAGAAGTTTTCAAGATGGTTATTCCACCCACCCACCTTTTGTTAACAGGTTTCTGAGCTCAGGCTGAGTTCAGAGAAATAGAACAGTTCAGACCCCTTTCAGCACTGTTGTTTCAAGCTGTCTGCCTACAGATGTGTCCAAAAATACAGCACAGATTTGCACTGATAGTTTGCAAAGTTTGTGTTTACCTTTTTTTTGAGATAAAGTACAAATTTCAGAGACATGGGAAAATGCGGAGGTTTACTTTAATTACTCAGAATAAAATATCTTAATGGCACTCATATAAACATCAGCTGAGTTAATTTCTTTTGAATAAGGGTGTGTGTTTTAAATTGCTAAGATACCATCTTTTCCTAAACCAAGAAGCTGATACCCACTTCATAATCCACAGAGCAGATTTAATGCAAAAATTAACCGTAAAATGACATGAGGACATTCATGTTTATTCTCCTTAATTATTTCTCTGTCAAATTTGCTAAGTTTGATTTAGGTTTAATTTTTCTTTAAGTACCTCCCCAGTCCAGTATCTGAAAGAAATCTAAAATGCATGTTTGTTAATGTGTGGTCTTTTATCGGAAAAAAAAAGCTCTGTCTTCCCCTGCTGACTAAAAATAGTAGCCACAATAGTCCTAAAATGATGACCAATTTATTTTTAAAGGATCAGACACCAAATGAAATTTGTTACAGAACGTACCTGGATACAAAATGGGAATCTGTATGACAAATGTTTTAGGAAAAAGTAAAGACATCTATTTCAATGCTTTAGAACAGACTGAAGTTATGCCTCTATTACAGTGGCATGTTGAAATGCACTACAGAGCTTCTGTCTTTTGTTTTCGTGACAGATGTGACTTCTGCATGAAGTCTAAACCTGTGTGTATGAATCACTTCAGTGAGGGCATTCAGCATTAGATCACCTACACTGATTTACAGGCATTTTTCCTCAAAAATCTTAGGGTGATGCCTCCACTCTCCTGTGAAAATACAGCACATTGCAAAGGGGCCAGCACAATGCTTGTCACTAGCAGCTGATGTGCAGAGAAAACCAGCTGGTTCTGATTTGAACTTGTGATTTCAACTAACTAAAATGCTGATGTAGATACACTTTTGGCAGCAGAAATCCAATCTTTGCCAGCTGCTGCTGTTTTCACCAGGGAATTAAGACTTCTCCTTTTGGACACTGGTTTGTGACTGTTAACATGCACCAGACCCAATGCAGGCTATTTTGCCAAGTTTCAGAATTGCTAGTTTCCACCTACTTTCCTATTTCTTCACGAGATAGGTCTCAGTTTGCCAGATCGCTGTGGCTTTCATGAGAGAACATAAATAGGCAGCACCATAGCAACTTGCTGTGGCTGCTAGGTGGCTTCATTTTTTAAGGGAAACAAATCTCTGCTAATTGATTTTCAAAGTTATTTTCCCCTCATCTGCAAGGGATGCTGATGCACAGACATTTCTTCTTTATAGCAGTTTTCAGCTATAATGATGAGCTTGATCACAGCTTTCAAAGATCAGCAAAAATAAATGGTTTATGAGGACTGAATTCACACAGCACTTTTTTTTTTTTTTCTTCCCCACAGGAGGCTGTAAATCCTTGCACTGTGTCATAACAGCATGTAGCAGGACGGGGAAAAGGTAAGAGAGGATGGATTTTTACAGTAGGAAGATCACACAGTAACAACTGGCAGCACACACTCAGACATCTTTAAGATGCCTCTAATGAAAGTCAGGATAAACTTCATATGACTTAATTCCTGGTAACTTCAAATCATGACTGGAGCTATGAAGTTTTGTGAAGCTCATGTCAATAGTAAACAAAATTAAGTTACTTTTCAGACTGATCAGCTGAAGTCTTCTAAGTGAAAACCTTAAAGAAATTAAGTTGGATAGGGTGAATTTTTAAGTGGAAGCTGATGACTCTGTTTTTTTTTTTTTTTTTTTTTTTTTTTTTGTTATTTTAACTTGCCGTAGGAATGTCTTTCTCCCCAAGTTTCAAAAAAACCCTGTCATCAACAAATTAAGCCTAATTTATGCTCAACTCTTCTAACTTTCCCCAGAAGACAAACCTCACCACTCAGGGAAGCTTTTACAAACACAGGGCTCATATGATCATGTTTACCCCAAGCCAGACTTGCATAGTGGGGTCTAGGCAGAGAGCTGGTGCAGCTGTAACATGGTAGTTACTCCTCACAGGTCAAGCCAATAAATGCCAGGCTCCAGTACCAGACTGCTCAAGGACAGTCCTCTGCCATGCACCAAAGCTACTTTTCTCTGGGAGGCGAGGTACACAGGAGAGTGCAGAGAGGAGACTGATTTTTGCCACTGTCCTATCAAAAAGTCTAATGCAATGAAAAATCTATTTCTATTTTTGTTTGGTCATCAAAGATCTCTGTACTATGAATCTAAATACTTCGCTTTACAAAGCAGAAAAACTACTTTATAGTTAAAAAATCCCACAACATACCAGCGCTGTCAGGAAAAAATGTGTGTTGAGTCTTTGCTTGCCAGATATTTAATGGAATTTTAGTAAGTACTTGTCCTTGTCTCCATTTGCAGACACAGTGTACAAATGCTGTTCCTTCAGCTTTGCCTTCAAATATTCAGCTCATTTTGCTAGGATCTGGAAAACTCTTGGGCCCTATGGTTTATTAGCAAAATGAAAAAACAGCACATTATCAGCAGACTGAAACATACTGGGCCACCTGAAACAAAGCAGCTCATGGATTATTTGGCAATATAATGCCTTTCAGCCCTTTTTCTTAAAGCTGTCTGTAGGAAAAATTCCATTTGGTATGTTTTATTCATAGATTCATGAAGTTACACGCTTCTCTTTTGATTTATTAAAAAAAAAATATTTTGTGGCTTGAGCTGTTTGTTGAATTCACAGGTATCTTTGACCCACCAAAAATGCACTTTCCAGAAAACTCCTTCAGAATGATAATTTTCATTTTGTTCAGTTTCACTGTTTTGCTCCTGAAATAGCCAGCTCCAAAAAAGAAATGTAATATCCTCTGTCCCCAGTCCCTGACTTCAGACATTGCAGCATCTGCACAGAGCTGCTGTTTACCTATGAGCCTATCCTTTCAGCTCCTTTGCTAGGACTCTGCACAAGAATCATAGAATGGTTTGAGTTGGAAGGGACCCCAAAGACCCCTCAGTCCCAGCCCCCTGCCACGGGCAGGGCCCCCTCCCAGCAGCCCAGGCTGCCCCCAGCCCCGTCCAGCCTGGCCTTGGGCACTGCCAGGGATGGGGCACCCACCGCTGCCCTGGGCAGCCTGGGCCAGCCCCTCGCCGCCCTCCCGGGGAAGAATTTCTTCTTAGTATCCAATTTAAATCTCCCCTCTTTCAGTTTAAAGCCAGTACCACTTGCCCTGTCACTACATGCCCTTGTAAAAAGTGCCTCTCCAAAGGGGTGAAGGCTGACTTAAATTTAACTTCCTCCTGATTTTTTATCCCCTCCAACTTGCACACCTGTATGTCTCAGTCAAATGCATCTATGCGAGTTTGTTCAACATATTATTTAGGTTCATTTCCCAAATCAGTGGATTGGTTTTCAGAAGTGCTGAATACACAGATGCTCACACCAAATTTAAAAGAAGCCATTGAGATTTTAGATGGCATTGTCTTCATAAAAGCTAAGCTTTAACTTCACTAATTCTTCAGCAGCAGATCACTACAAGTTGCACAACAGAGAAACAGGGGAGGTACCTTTTAGTTCTCAGATTTTACCGTCCTGATCTTCTATTTTTGTCTAAGGCCAAAAGCATGAATGTGGGAATATCACAAGAACTGCTTACAGATGGACTGATTCTCTCTAGATGTGACAGAAGTAGCTGAATGTGTGCACCCTGTCCCTCTTCAGATCAAAACTCTTTACCTCCAGTCAGGACTGATCTTTCCCTAAGAACAACAAAGGAACACTTTCTGAGGTCATTTCCTGCATTTACTTGCAAGAAGATGATTTTAAAACCACTCTTCTTGTTTGTGTCATTCTCCTGAAAATATGCTGCATGTCAGACAAGCATGGAAAGGCTTGCATGTCTTTTAGAACCAGGAGAAGGGAAAAAACCCACAAAGAAATAATTTTAAAAAGCACAGGCAAATTGCAGGTACAAAGGTAAAAGAAAATTCTACTGACAGTCTGGTGAAGGTATCAAGGTAGAGTGAGACATTTTCGCAGTCCTCCCGCAGGCCTGACGTGGCTGTACACATTGAACAGGCTGTGCAGACATACCTAGTCTGGATCCCTTGGCACACGAAGAGCAGACCTATGCCTCTGTCCTCTCCCCAGCCCTGCCATGTGGGGTGTGGAATCACACAGCTCGGGGCTCGTCTTTTCTGCGTTGTCAGAGGAAGCCTAACCATCAGATAATGTTCAAAAATAAGTATGGAAGCAAGATACCAGTCTCCACCTATCAGCCTTCCACAGGCTAATAAATGAAATATGCTCATACTGAAGAAATCAAAGTCAAGATATATCAAACAGTCATCAAGGAAATTTTCAAGAGACAGAAAATACAATTTCAACAGAACACAATGAAAAGCAAGCAAGATACGCAAGTTTAATAATTTGGAGGTATTTTTTCATCACTAGTCTGTGGCACTGTGGTTTGACACTTTAAAAGTACACCTGAATAAACATTTGAGCCATCTAGTTTTGCTGCAGTGTTACTTGAAGTCAAGTAAAGAGTTCTTAGTATTACTGGACCAAAGCAATAGGCATATTTATAGACCATTCACAAATGCTGGAGGCTTGAGAACCACAAGGGCGTTTTCTTAATGATCTACATGCTGTTTTGGGAATTACTGAAAATCTCTTCCATCAGAATCATCTTAATAGAAAATTAGGTTTTGAACAGAAATGTTTTGCCAGTTAATCACTCAATTTTCTGCATTTTTTTGCAGCAACAAAATTGCTGTGTTGCTAATAAACCAAGCACCTGAAAACTGAAACCAGAAATGGTCATCATGTAAGAATTGCATCGGGAGTGAGTCCTCAGACCCTTAATGGGCTTCAATCACCCACCAAATTTTTTTCAGGTGGTGTCATGGCTGTGGGACTCTGTGCCTCTGAATGGACTAAAAAAACCTGAAGGGCAGAGCAGAAGGGAAAAAGGAGAAAGTAATTAAAAAGGAGTATAACTTTAAAAGCCAAAAAAGAAAAAAGTCACTGAGCAAGCAGTGAGAGCAGTCCCCATTCCTCTCTCCTCACTTTGTCCTCTCGGCCAGTCACAAGAAAGGCTTGGCAATACAGGCATTTCCCTGCTATAACTCAGCTTTGCCCTCGAAGGCCAAACAGTAAAAGGTTTCAGTCACTCAAGATTCATTTGCAACCCTCTAGCTGGCTGCATAGCCTATTAGTCCTGCTTGTAAAGAAAATTTCTTAGCAATGAGCAGATCTGAGTATACTCAAACCTCTCAGTTCTGATCCTAACCAAACACCTCACCTGAATTACTAGTGGACACAACTCTGGGTAAACTACGAAGGTCAGCAAGAGCCCAAATCCTGTTTAAAAAGCAAACAAAATAAAACTCCATGTTGCCCATCCCGTATTATTACCCCACAACTATTCTGTCCCAGGAGGCTGCACAGACTTCATCAGGCAACAGCCTGGTGCTGTGTGTGAGCCACTTGCTTGGACAGTTTTTCAGTAACACCTTCAACTAGTGACGAACTGTGGTTAGTGACAGTTACTGCAACCACGTAATGTTTGTTCACCACACTTCTATGACACAGACGTTTTTACGCCACAAGAGATATTACGATCTTGCATTTCCACACATAGCTTGAAAACATGATGTTCACATATACTTGTGAACAGAAAAATTGATTAATTCCTGCAAAACAAGACAAATGAAAAGACAGGTAAGCCAGAATCCGTTAGAGCAGTTCACATGTTCCTTTATTAAAGGAAACATTTTTCACCCATTTTAGGCCATGAGACTGCCTAATTGGAAATATCTATTTAATTCAAAAATTATCACACAAGTAGCAAGGTAAGGAGAAATATAAAACTCCTTCTGAAAACACAGGAGCATTAGGGCTTATTGCAGGGATCTGTGAACACTGTAATGTGTGTTTTTCATAACCCATCTGATATTTGCATGTGTAAATATCTGCACCACCCCAACTATTCTTCAAGGTGATGTGACAGCATTCGTATGACTTTCAACAGAGTAGTGAGATGAATTATGATCATGTTTGTTCAGAATTTGTTCTCTGAATATGGGCTAGAGACACTATAGAGACAGACACCCAGATACTGAGAAACACCAGTAAATTCAGAATTTGTAGCTTATTGATCAGACTCTCAAAATTGCCTGGCTCTTTTTTCAAATGTGAAGCAACCAATGTTACTGGGGCATTTAGCAATTCCCACTGCTGTTTTGTCATTGGAATGAGAACACAGGTCTCCATATGCAACTGCTTCTCTCTCCAAAACAGTATCAGAGGGGAACAAAAAAGACAAGAAATAAAAATTATGAAAATAAACATGTGTAAAGCTGAACAAACAATCAATCAATAGATAAAAGACTGTGGTTTTGAGTCTGGACAACTAGGGGCTGCAGCATAGGTGCTAAATGCATGAAAATTACATTCCTAAAAACAACATACAAACTAAAACTAAAACCAATCCAGCTCCCTGGGCATGCAACCAGCTTTCTGCACCAGGAATCCCTGGTGTAATGGGTTTAAAGGTATCCTTGGACTAGCGATGGGAATTCTTTAAGGAACAACAGTAATTCAATATGGTGGCCTTGCTCAAAGTTGGGGTTTTTTTTGTCTCTGATCTCACCCAGTAAAGATACCTCAGCATCTTGCTTTTGGGTGTACATTTTAAAGAGCAGGGGGAAGGACAGCATGCTTGTGAATATTGCTCTACTTGTTGAGAAAGGTTTGCTGGCCCCTGTGAAAAAATAATATGAAAAAGGTAACATGTTTTGGAATGAGTCTACACCGAAATGGAAGGCAGAGGTGTATATAAATCAAACACCATCAGGGTGGTATTTAGCTACTTTTAATAGTCTGGGAGTAAGTCAACTAGACAAGGTGAAAAAACATCACTAAGTGGAATATCTCACTGAAACATGGGGCAAAATTGTTACAGAAGCCTGAAAACTTGGTTTAATTAACAAAAATAGCTTTAAATCCATGGAGCTCATAATCCTTAGTTATGCAGCCCCAAACCAGCCTCTGAAATCATGCAGGGAGTGTCTGGGAGTAGGTAAGTTTTCCAGACCCACATGCACAGCCTGAATCCCTCAACCACCTCTCAGTGACAGAGAAAGGAGGGTTGGTGTCACCTAAAAATTTGGCATGATAGGACTGGGCAAGTATTGCTGGACCATTTCAGATTTTGCTACTTGTAGTCAAATTATAATGTGGCTAAAATTAATACAGAGAATTGAAGATAATTTTGATCAAATTATGAAACTCACTTGTTTCAGCAATGGAAACGTCTGCCAACTTCAGCTATCAAATCTCATTTTCAGACAAATATTCAAACAATGGAAGTTCACACATATTTTGGAGTAACATTTCCTCTTCTTTTAAAAATGTCAGTGAATTAATGACAGGTAACCACTGATTAGCTCTCCTGGCAAATATCAATGCAAACATAATAATATTAATCATATTAACAAAGCCATTCAACTATTAAAAGGAAAAGGCAAGTATTTAACGTAATGAATGCCTTAATATTGGACATTTTTATCCAGTGGTGAAACTGGAGATGTATGATATAGAACAGATTCTTAACAGTGAAGGTACATTCTATTTTTCAGATAAAATGGTAAGTTTACCACTACTAATTTCCCATAGCTAGGCTGGAGATATTCCTGACAGCTGTGTTCTAGGACAAGCTAAAGTCTCCTGGCTCTTATTTGAGATTGGTTGGTGGCATGGGATTTGACAGTCTAGATAATTTAGCTAATCATACATTTGGGTAATTTTCTTTTTATTTTTTTGACCCCCAAAATTTGTGATCAGCTTAAGATGCTTGTTTTAAAGCACCTAAAGAACAATTTAAACATACTGGATTCTATGATTGTAGTAAATACATCTGGTTTATTTATAAATAAAGCAGGGAATTCTGAAACAAAGACTTCAGTGAACATTTTTGGCTCAAGTTTTGAGATTGGTCTTCAAAGACTACTTAATAGTGTTTCTTTAAATCAAATGTGGACAACGAGGACACAAGTAATTTGCATTCCACTACCTTGACAACCCGCTTCCTTAATCTTTTTCATTTCCTCATAAGCCATCCGCAAAGCCTCGGTACCTTTGTAAGGGAGGACACTTCTGCAGAGTATATAGACACTTGTGCCTCTTAAAGAAGGTGTAGCTACAGATACAAGAGCATACCAGAAAATGCTCATATCCAGGAATGACCTGGACTTGAACATTCTTAACTTATAAATAAGGTGGCTAGGTGCATTTCCCATTAATCAAATTAAGTTAGGAACAGCTGTCAGAAAATTGACATTCAGCGGATTCTCAGCTCTGAAGTTTGAAAACCTATATGATCATAGCACTAGAGTCCTTAATTTCTTCCCCTCTACAAACAAATCCACTTTTATGTTCTTCCACTTCCTCTTGGTCACATTCACTGCTGAAGGTTAACTGTGACTCTTAAGACAACAGGAGATGTATCTGATGCTTTCTCTAGCTGGGAAAATGTTTAATGCATTAAGAGCACAAAAAGGCTGGTGTCCTTGACTAAGCAATTGAATCCGGATAAAATAAAGGTCACTGAGAATTAAAATAAAACAAACATTTGTCTGCACTGAGGTTCAGTTGTGCCCTTAAAGACCCCCCACCCTGTAGCAATTGTCACCCATACTTTGTAATAAAAAATAAGAGGCCAGTCTGCTGCAGCACAGACTTTTGAGAGATCAAGGTATTCAAACAAAAGTGGAGACAAAAGGTGCATTTTAGTGACAGCAGCACTGGTGCTCCAATGCCAATATAAAAGCACAAGCAGATCACAAGGAGCAAACAAAATGAAGTCATCCTGAACAAGGTATGCAAGGTTAATTATAGGGTGTGATCCTGTTCTTTTTTAACACAACTGCACCATCAATGCTATGCACTAGAGTTCAAAGGATCCTGTTTTTTTTGTTTGGTTTTTTTTTTTTAGCCTCCAGCACAACCATGATGGCATATTCATTGTCCCGCCAAGCCATGAGGAAAAGGAGGCACATGTAAAGCTATTTAAATCTGTTCCTGATCAACAAATCACTGACACTACAGGAACCACAGAGTCAATCTGAAGACAGCAAAGGATGGTCTGTCCTGGAGGAGCAGGGATTGTGCAAAGCAGGAAGAAAGATGTAAGCTGTTTGGCACCTTGCAGAGAGGCATGGCAGGAGTGATGGCATCAGCCCATGCTGCCTCCTTTCAAACCCTCACTCTCTGTGGCAGTGTTCACACTGAGTGGTCAACTACATGATGAACATTCCCACGGCTAAAGCCGCACATGCATGTGAGGTGCAATGCTTGCCTGGTCCGGGCTCCAGGGGAGCCTTCGGAGCAGAAAATAGGTTCACCACAGCACTGTCCATGTGCCCCCTGGCAGCTGCGTTCCCAGGGAGGGAGCAGGCACTACTGCTCTGGACCCTCAGGGAAGCAGCACTCTCTTTCAAGGGCTGCCACTGTCCTCCCTGCACAAGTCATTTCCGAATGGAGGGGTGCGATTTATCCCCCTGGGAAACCACAGCATGACGCTGAGCCATATTGATAGACTTTGCAAATCACACTGAGGAAAATCTCTCTTAGAAATCCCAGAGCAGAAGTCCCCTGGGAATTTCAGATGTGCTTCTAGAAATTAGGTGCCATTGTCAGCAGCTGCTTCCTGATGTCCACTGCCTGTCTCAGTGGGGTCCCCTCCACCTGCACGCATTGCACACTGCACAAGTGTCTCACCGTGTTTGAGGGATCAGACTCCCAACACAGATCTTCACAGATTACAACCAAGGTAGTAGCAGTGTTTATTTTCTCAACTACATTATAAAATTTTTCCTCATGTTGCAGAAAATTGATTTTAAGAAAAACTGAAATAAATGCAAATAATGCCAGTTGTTACGTTTGTACTAAAAGCCCTAAGCTTTTCAAATGCAATTTATGTGAAAGGAGACAAAAGGATTTTGAACTCTAGTGAAAAACAGCCCAAGGAAAAAAAAAAAGGTGATTGAAAAGAAATCACATCCTGGCTACAGGTAAATTGTATTACAGACAGCTTGTTGTCCAACAGGAACACTTTGGACTGTGATACACATCAAAATAAATCTAATTACCCTTAAAAATCAGAGAATCTGTAAGTTTACCTAAAAAATAGGAATGAGCTTTTAATTGTTTTCACAGCAGACACAAACAGAAGACACTGATTAACTTACTGGGCTCAAGAGAGGCAATTATTTTGCAGCAGATGTATCTGTAAGAGCAATTCTGTGACAGCTCCAGATTTAATCTGCCTTTGTTTTATGAAGACCATCTGCACAAATAATTTTTTCCCTGATTTTAGGTTTTGAGATGAACTCTGCTCAGACAGAATGCAAAACTCAATTACTCAGTATCAGGACCTGCTGATGTTAAGAGACACATGCTACAGACTAAGTCTAATGAAAGATCCCTAGCTGGAAACACTTTAATTTCCTTTAAAAATAAACAACCACACTCCCCAGTTTTGTAAAAATATTAAAAAGTCAGAAAACAGATGAACAGATTACTGAGCACATATGAAAGGGAGAATATTTCAATATTTTCTTGCCTGGGAACAAGCTAAGATGCATTTTAATAAAATACTCTCTTACAGCTAATGTGCTGTTTCATTCTGCAGTATTACCCAAAGAGCTTAGCATCTGGGTAACAATATTCTGTTATACTCTAAATCCACAGACTTGAAAATGTGTTTAACAAGAGATGCCAACATCTTCATATAAACTTCAGCAACGTTGTTTTCCAGACCACCACAGACTGTAGCACTGATGTCCTCCTCTTTGCTTACTCAGGGGTAGCAGGGGAGGAAGAAAGTGTAGTATCATGACACAGTAGGTGTGGACCAGCGCAGACACTCGTGGCACTACCCTAGCCCACCCAGCCTGGGGTCTCAAGTCTTTCCCCAGTAGCCACTAGATTTCACAGTGCTCCCACACTGGCCACCTTGGCAGTGGAACTGGGCTGGGGGCTTTTTCTGCTCATAGCAAAGCAGACTGCACTGAAGAGTCAAAGAGATGGGGAGACGCAGAGGCCAGCACAAAGTAAGGCCGCAGGTTAAGTCATCAGACAGGGCTGCAAACTCGAGCCTCTGAAACACTGCCCTGAGCTACCCCCCGGGATCACCAGCCTCACAAACCTTTTTACTGAAATGGCTGGCTGCAACCCAGCACATCAGCTCACTGTCACACTCATGCATCACCTGGCAGAGCCCTTATTCCCGGATTTGCTGCCTCTGACCTGGACTGTGCTAAGATATTCCTGTTCTCAGGGTACTCCATGTTGCATTTCACATGGAGCAACACTGTGCCCCAGCTCACCAGCATCTGTTTTATGATGGGCTGTTAGACCAACTCAGGGTTATCTGTCTGGCTTTGACACTGGGCAGACCCACAAGCAACTTGAAGTTCCCAAGGTGCAGGGAGCATGCCAGTCGCAACCCAAGGGACTGACCATAGGGTCAGCACAAGAGTTGACTATGAAGAAAAAAGCCTTAGCAAGCAGAATTACAACCAAAGTCTCCAAAAAAGCAGAGGAATCTTTTGGACAGCTTCCCCACAGAAACTTTTACCCAAAACCTATTTGCCCTCACCATAATTTTAAAGGTAAGGTCCAAGGTTTGAGGCAGGGCACATTGGTTTCAGCCCTTTTGACAAACAAAAGCATTAGCTGTGTGTGACCACCCTACCCAAATGCATTAGTGGCGGCTTCGGAGAAACTAGTCACCTCCCAGGCAAGGCCTGAATTCTTCTCCAAGCACCCATACTCATGCCCCTCCACCACCACTTGCCTGCTGTGCATTTAGTGCCTGGAGCTTCACGCAGATAGGAACAGGGCAGTAGGTTTTATTCATTCAAATTAATCCACTGAATGAGGTATACCATCCATGCCAAGTCTTCTCAGATGGGCACTGAGCAGTATGATTTGAGGAGACATCCACAGAGTAAGACACCATACAAAATTAAGCAATCAGTACTCACTTCCACGCTCTCTTCTGGATGCACATGCTCTGCAGAGTGTTGCATGCAGTATGTCATCCAGCCCCCAGAGTGTCCTTTGTATCAAGGTATAGCTAAGGTACAACAGATGGTTTATTGCACCTCCTTTGTCTTAGTTTTTTGCCTTTCGGCAGGACTTAATGTGCACCAAAGCACATTTGGGACAGTGATATTTTTCAAAGACCACACTGAGCTTTAGGGAATATTCACATGAACGTTAATGAAACTAGAGATGTTCCTGCAAACACTCCTAGAGGAAAAACAAAGATGGTTTTGGGCAAAGTGTTATAGAAAAGGACAAAGCAAGAGTTAAATCAGCAGTCACGTAGATGATGTTCTAACAGATGCAGAACTGAGAACATTAACCTCTTCTCCAGGTTGCTAAAAGCAGCAAGAAGAGGCAGGGACAACTATACTAAAATTTTAGTGACTTATTACCAACCAGACGTAATTCTAGATACCATTTAAGTTCCAGAAGTAGTTTAGTTCTTGCCTAATTGATTATGTTCTGCAATAACATGTAGTGGCAATAACAACCTATCTGGCAAGATGAAGATGCATGCTGACCCATGGTTGTGGCCCAACCATGAGGAGAGGAAATGGAGACCAAAGGGTGCTACTTGGCGTATCATCTCCTTTCCCATTTTGGTTCCTCTGTCACAGCCTTACTACCAAAGCAACCCGCCACAGGTAAGGACAATACGCCCTTCCAGGTGTGTTATTCCACAAGAACTGCACTCTAAGTGTTCTAGGCAGAGTGGCATCTGGAGTACTGAGTTGATAGTTGGTATATTCCTATTCCAAATAACATGCACTTTATAGTCTCTACAGTGTTTATTCTCACTGCCTCCTTGTGCAGGCAGGAAAGGCACAGAGTGGGAAAGTCTGGCAGGTATTGTATGCAGCAGTAAGCCATACAAGCAGAGCAGTGGCGTGCCTGCCAGTGTTCACCCAAAGCTTGAGTCCTTGTCTGGTCCCTGCACCCCTGAAGGTGGGCTCTGCTTCTGCTTCATTGCCTCCTCCTTTCTTTCATCACAGGTGGAAACGCAGTATCAGAGCCAAGGTACAGGGGTATTCAGGCCATTTTTGTTGCTCATTCATTAGTCACTAAGGCAAGAGCAGTTAGGGATACTATGGTGACCAGAAGAGAATTAAAATCCACAAGAACATATTGGTTCCTCAGAGAGGAGCAGAAACAACTGTTTTCAAATTGGAAGTAAACACTGTTTTGCAAAAGGAAAATCCCAGACACATTATCAGATGTAATAGCTTCCAAAGCAGCAGTGAAGCCTGCTTATTTCCCCATGCAATAATCAAGGGAGGGAACCAGATTCCTGCAATAAGCCAATAATTTGCTGGCTGAGAAAAGCTATTGGAGGTTTGTTTGAGACCTGAGGAGAAAGGAAGGGCCCAGCCACTGCCTGGCAGGGCTTCAAAGAGCTTGGAAGATTCAGAGTAAATCCCATGCACTGAGGCTGCTGAACCAAACCAAGTTTCCTGTCTTCTCTCAGATTTGGCCACTCCACTATTCTGGGATCACTCTGATCTTACTAATACCTACTTCAAGATCCCACTGGAACGAAGATGAGCAGGAGACACATACAATTATAATATTTCAAAGGGGACCAAATTTAGTTCTTGCCTAATTGATTATGTTCTGCAGTAACATGTAGCGACAATAACAACTGCAGCAGTACCGCGTTGTAATAATGCATTCCTTTCCATGGCTTAGCAGACTTTGGCTAAGTCTGATGACTACACGTTCATTTAGTGCCTGTCTGGAAAGGCAAATTCTGGTTTTAGTGCATAGCTGAGAAAAGGTGAACTGGCAGGAGTTCAGAACTGGAGAGACTCCTGCCAGATCCTTTCAGAAAGATTTCCTTCTGGAAATCATCTTACTCTTCAGAAGTGATTAGCCTGGTTTGTTCTCCATTTCTTAATGGGAGGATCGAGAGTGGGGAAAACATTGTTATGAGCCCAGAAAGGACGGGCTGCAGCACCACAACACAATCGCAGTTAGACGTTGGTATCTAGAAACAGCGGTGTGGTTTTGTTCTGTGCTACAGGGAGGTAGATTTTGGCAAACAAAGGATCGTACAAAGCAGGTTACTAGTCTGAAATACTAAAACCAGCCACAGGCACTTTTTAAAGGTAGATTATTGCCTGAAAGATACCATTAGGTTTTTATATCACCTCCTTCTAAGATCAGCCTTTCAACACGCTGAGGAGACAGAAGTCAGCTAATCCATAATGGAACAGAAAGGTTCGTCTACAAATATTTAACTGCTAGGTATTGTTAATACAAGATAAATAATGAATAATTTAAATGACTAAATATTTTGTGCCTGAATGAAGGAACAACAAAGGCAAAACCAGCATTTAGTTTTCTGTGTGAAGAATCCCATTTGCCAACGATGCATGTTCACCCACTTTCGCCACATGGTTTAACTCATCCTGGTGGGTATGGGTATGCATTTCATATCTGCTAATTATGGAGCATGAAGTTTACATTCTGAATATCAGATCCAACTTTCAACCCCATTCTTGCTTTCCTCTGCAAAGTTATGATTTCTTTTTTTTCTTGTAAGAGAAAAAACCCTCAAGAGTTAGATCCTCATCAGGAATAAATTACTGTCTCCATTAACTATGAGCATATTGCTGAAAGCTAACAGTGATACACAATTTCTTAACAATGCAAAAATATTTCCCTTTACATTCCAGGGTTGCTGGACTGAAGAATACTAATATTTCCTCACATTCAATCTAACACAAGAATGAAACCCACTGGCACAAACTCAGTGACTCAGCCACCGGAGCTACCTTCACTTCTGGAATGCTGCCACAGGCTCTGCAGATGATTCACACGCGCACACATGCTATTAGACAAGTGCCTCATATAAAATAATAATTAGCAGCAATAACAAACATCCTAGGACAAAGCACTGGTACAGCACGAAATGGATTTTCTCAAGTTATTTTATTTTGCATCTTCTGTTGCCTTCATTATATTTTAATTAAAACTGCATCAGGAGAAAAATTAACCTAGGAATAACCTCATTAGACATCCAGATAAGCAGCAATGTAGAGCAATGTTAAATTCAGCTGGGACTGCAGATGGTAGCTCTGTAAATCAGGTTCTGCTTCAATCCAGCATTTCAACAGAAAGTTCACCCCTTCAAGAAATTGGTACTGAGTTATAAGATATCACAAAACAGACCCTACTTGTGCTGCACCATGACCAGAAGCAAAGATGACTTAATTCTCTGCAGTCTTTATAGATCCTAAGTGCTTAAATCATTACATTCAGAATAAGTTTGTTTTATGAACAGTAGAGAAGGACTTGGGGCTAGGTACTGGGTCAGCATCTTAAAGGTGATTATTCCTTAGGTCTGTACAAGTTACTGTATTTTTGATGTACAATATCTGTGCGTTACCCATTGACAATGTAAAATACCACTGTAAAATTTATTCGTGCACAAATATAACCTAAATGAACCAAAAAAAAGTTTGTCCCCTCCTCCAACTCTGCATTGCCTGCTTCTCTATCCCAACAACCACCTCCTGCTTCTGCTTTTGGGCAGGTTATCCAAGGATTTATTTTCAAGTAACTACTTAAGAGGTACAGACTACTGAAGGCAAGAGTTGTATACATTAAAGCATTGGTGTCAGCTTTGCCACCCATGCAAGCCCCATCCAAGCACAGAAACCTGCCCTTTAACAGCTAAACAGCAATTACAGCTATAAATCTGATCATTTGATCTAGCACATTCCTATCAAATCTGTTGTTATCTCAAACCCTTCGAGACCCATGCTGGGTGCCAAAAAAACTGTTGTGGTTTAGCACTGGCCAGCAACTAAGCACCACGCAGTTGCTTGCTTGCTTGCTTCCTCCTGGGTGGGATGGTGGAGAGAATCACAAGAGTAAAAGTGAGAAAACTCGTGGGCTGAGATAAAGACACTTCAGCAGGTAAAGCAAAAGCTGCGTGTGCAAGCAAAGCAAACCAAGGAATTCATTCTCCACTTCCCGTGGGCAGGCAGGTGCTCAGCCACCCCCAGGACAGCAGGGCTCCGTCACGCCTAACGGGACTTGGGAAGACAAACACCATCGCTCTGAACATCCTCCCCTTCCTTCTTCCCCCAGCTCCATATGCTGAGCATGACGCCATATGGTATGGAACATCCCTCGGGTCAGCGGGGGTCAGCTGTCCCGTCTGTGTCCCCTGTGTCCCCTCCCAGCTCCTCATGCCCCCCAGCCCGCTCGCTGGTGGAGCGGGGTGAGGGGCAGAAAAGCCCTTGGCTCTGTGTAAGGGATGCTCAGCAGGAAGGAAAACATCCCTGTTATCAACACTGTTTTCAGCACAACTCCAGAACATCGCCCCATACCAGCTGCTGTGAAGAAATTAACTCTATCCCAGCCAAAACCAGCATAACACATTAAAGCATTGGTCTCACTCTTTTCTAAAGGGGAAAGGAAGGAGGTGTCAGACAGGATCAGATTATATTTTCACAATAATTTCATGATAATTATATTATCAGAAGTATACTTGGTCTAGTATGGCCCCTCCACTTGTGGTCTGTTCTAGGTGGCAACAGGGAAATGTAGTAATGGAGATACATAGGTGTGATCTGACACTTGAAATTGGGCAGCGATTAGTACAAGCTTGAAACACCGCCCCATGTATCCAATATCTCAGCAATGTTTGTGTCAGCAAGAACTATTGACTTAGCTCATTCTCATTACCCAAATCAGTGCATAATCCCCTTTCTTAATACTGCTAAGCTCTTAGCCTCAATGATTTCCTGCAGAACTGAGTTTTATAATCTAACTACCTGCTGTGTAAAGAAATGCTTGACTTTGATACTACCACCTTTCATTCTCCTCATCTTCCAACATGTACAGAACCAACGTTCAGATTCCTCTCTACATCATTATTATTTTCTGGATTTAACTTTTTTAAAAAAAATAAATACCAAGTTTTGCCTAATTCTCTGAGATAGAAGTACGCATATAAAATGGACCACTGTGGAAGTACTAAAGTCCCTGTTCATCTATAAGACATTACAGTGTACTTGTCTGCTTTCCTATGCTTACTCTTTTCTGGTTCATCTCATCTTTTCAGACTGAAAAAAACCCAACTTTTCCTGTCAGGCATCACAGCCTGTACAAAGCTGAGACCTCCTTTAGTACTAACACACATCATATTATTACCTAGAGATGTATAAAATAATCTGTGGGCATTTATGGAAGGTGGGAATGCAAATGTCTTAATTTCTTGACAAACTGAAGTAACTTTTGGAATAAGACCATCTCTACCACACAGTCAGCGCTATCTTTATAAAATACAGTCACCTTGCAAAACTCAAGCCACCACTTGCTTCCACCTCTACCCAGGAACAAACATAAACAGAGCACAGCTAGAAATCCCTCAACATGCTAAAAAGAACAGCAAGCAGCACATAGCCCAAAATGTCATTTACTTGCCAGTGCTTATTATGGCAATAAATAAGCAGCTGCCCATACCCTTCATGTATACCCTTAGCGTGGCGGTTTGCGGCAAACACAGAAGCACTGCTCAGCCTGACAGCATTCCATCTGTCTGTGGAGATTTTATAGGAATATATATGTGCATGTGTAAGCCAGCCACAGGGCTCAACTACTATGAAATTTACATCATATAACACCAAGAAGGAAGAGGGGTGGGATGGAGGGTTGTTAAACTCATGAAATGAAGGAAGAAATCAAACACAGGAGGGCTCCAGGATAAAACAATGTACTATGAGCCACACTGATGCTGAATCACTGGCCTATGTTGTTTTGTTTAGAAAAATATTGTGGATGATGAAAGTGTGCTGTATTTTATACTCGCAGTCTGCTACTAAAGGGTTATGAGTCACTATTTTTTGTGCTTTTATGCTGCAGCTTCATCAGCTGCACACCAATGAGGTCAGCAAAGCGAAACAGAGAAACAGGCAAAAAAATTGAGGCCTGAATTAAAACACACAGAGAACTAATTTAAATCCAGTGCCAGATTCCCCACTTACATCATTTATTTTTTTGACAGATGCCTGAGCTGGGAGGCTTTAGAAATATTTCATCTGGACCCAATCCATGCAGTGTAGTACAAGCCAGATGTTACAGAGGGGAAGCAAGGAGACACTGAGAGCAGCATGTGAATGCAAAGGCAGGTACTAAATAACTACACAAAAACCCAGGAAAAAACTCCACAATGATCCCCACAATCCTGCAATTAATCCAGGCCACATCACTGCAGAGAGCAGGGACCTCCAGCCAGAAGGCAGTAATGGCTGTCCAGGCAGTAGCATTATGACCTACCTCGTCACACAGCGAAGGAGCATCCCCTGAAACGCTCCAGGCACTGGATCCACCATAAGCTCTATTTATGCACAGGAAACAGGCATCCCTGCCCACAGCCTTCTTCTCAGCTCTTACTCCAAATTTGCCATGGCAAAGTTGGGTGGGAACAAGTTGCATCCTTTCACAGCACTAAGCTGGCCTCTACACTAAGCAGAGTCCTGGGAGCACAGCAAGGAATGCAGCTTCTCATTTCAATGCCACCAGCATCCCTTTTTTTTCTCCTCCTTCCTGCCACCAGCCACAGTGGATTCCCTGAGATATGTTTCTCCGTTGCCAATTCACACCAGTACCTAAAGAAGCTTCAAGTCAGGGAATAAATTCAAAAGCAGTAAGAGACCACGGCAATCAGGGCAGATGTATCTTGTTTTCTCTTGCTGCACTTCAATGACAACTGTCAGGACCGTGCCTTTTGGGTCCAATAAACTGTAGTCATCTTTATAGCATGTAATCACACTGTATATCTGAAAAAGGGTTTGAATGATAGCAAGGGAAGTGTAGTGAAAGCCACCCGGTGAAAAGGAGGAACTCAGCTTGCGCATAAATGATCACTTGGTGTAGAAGATGCCTAAAAGCAACTGAACTTCATACACAGAATTTAGGTCTCCGAGGGTTCTCCAATGTGTTTTGTGTAACAGGACAGGTGAATCTGACAAATTACAAGGCAAATCCCCTACATTTAGAATCAGACTGGGGCGGGTGGGGGGAAAAGTAAAAATCTTGCTGATAGAGTAATGAAGAAACAACCTTCATTATGGTATGAGTTCACTGCTTAGGCCATGGAATTACTTCATACAGGCTCATACACCTTATCTCAGGGACATTCAGACATCCTCAAGGATACTGGTATTTCAGCACCCAGTGCTCTGGCACACATTGCTTACATAAGCTATGCCTGTTAATTGGTAATAAAAACATTCACTGATTATTTACTTAAGCAGCTCCAGGGGGCAGTTTGCTATCTCAGCAGTAACTACGATGAATTACACAAAAGCATCATCAGAGTCAGAGGAACACTCCCGTACAAACATGCTCCAACATGTGGCATGATGCACATCACTGTCTTTCCACGGACTGCACGACAGGGCAAAGCTTCTCAGTGCAAGCAGCGTGGGCAGGTGAAACATAAATGCACCAGTGGCATACACTCAAGAAAATCAAGCAGAAATGAAAGCCACTCCCAGTAAATGAGCATATGTAAAAGAATAAACATGGAAACTCGAAGTTTTAGAGAGACTTGCTGAGGGACATTTCTTATTTATGCATTGTATCCTCAAGAGTATCAAAGCACCCTCTAAACTACAAACATTGCTCACAGCTGGACTGGAGGTGATATGCCCCAGAGCACTGATGAAATGTGTAAGCTCAGGGTTTACTGGAAGCTCTGTAGCATCACTACCTGGATCCTCTGCCCTGAGTACTGCTGCATTTCCAGCCAATACAGCCATACTGCTTCCCCAAACACCCATGCTAACCTGGGAGATGACTCACACGCCACCACACTATCAAAGAAATACCCTGGTGAGCTGGAGCAGGATGGCCTCAGCGTGGCTTTCCAAGCCAATTTGACATCTTTCGTTGTTCTGTCCTAGCCAGACATCCTTCATGATTTAAATTGGGTTTTTAAAGCCGTTTTCACAGATCTTTACCACCCACATGCAAGTGATGGAGCTGACAAGCTGAGACACCAAGGCATGCTCTGCAGACAGCAGGGAAGGGTAATGCTGGTTTTACATAACAAGGTGATCACAGGCATTTCATGTTTTGCCAGTTGCTGGCTCCTCAACACAGATCTAAACATATTGGGTCATTTTTACAGTATCTGCACTACAACAAGACCATAATAGCAAGTGGCAAAGAGCAGTTTTATTATACAAGAAAGCAGCCAATATCTTGGGATCCCCACACAAAAGAATCTAACATTGATGAAAAGATGCCATGAACAGGTAACATATACAGGTAACAGAAGCAGTCACACTTTTATAGTTTTCCCCACTTATTTCAGTTACTTGAGGATTCATGGCATGTATTTTCATTTTTCTTCAAGAAAAAAAAAAAAAGTATTTTGTGGACATGTTTCAGCTGTACAGCAGTTCTTGCACTCCAAAGTGACTGGAAACATTGATGCATACACCAGCATGTTTCACAGCTGGTGTGACTGTATTATTTTAGCACTTTGTTATAAAAACGCATACCCTAGCTTACAGGCCTCATGACTGCTTCGTAGCTTCTCCTCTCCAGCTGCAAAGGAAAACTGGAGTTTCCCTGAAATTGTTTCCTACAGAAGATACTTCCCTTCCTTAAAAACAGAACAAAAAATGGGACAAATTTCACCTACAGCAGGGTCTGCAGGAGCTATATAGTCCAACCTCTTTGCACGCCCATTCTCTTCTGAGTTCTTTGCCCCTTGTGTAACTCTCATGTCTGTGAAACCTTTAATATAAACTTCTTGCTTGATTTCAAAACTAAGAATACATCCTAGAGATTTGCTGGGCTTTGGTTTGTTTGTTTTTTGGTGTTTTGTTGGTTGTTTTTTTTTATAAAACGGAAACCAAATCTTTTTCTCCATGTTAGTAGAGAAGGTGAACTTTGTCTCTAAAATGTTTCAAACATAGGGTACTCACTGCTCAGACATACATTGAAGTGTGGTTCACAGTATCCTTGTTTAGACATATACTAGCACGAAAAACCCAACCCAGCATTTTCAGGAACACAGCAGTAGAAGAGGGATGGAGCACTTGCTGGATTTTACATCAGAAAGAAGAGATGAAGGGAATCAGACACTCACTCTGCAGTGGGGAAGGGGCAGCTCCTAATCCAGCACAAGAGTGGATTTGGAAGGATGCATTCATCTCTGGGACCCACTCTCAGCTGTCACATTCTCCATATATCAGATCATGGGGAAATCCTATCAAAGCTTTAGTGCTGTGAAGAAGGGTGATTATGAAATCCTCTGCTATGGTTCTCTGAAGAGGGATTCTCAAAGCTGGGAAACAACACATCAAAGTCTGTCTTCCTGCAGCACAGCCTTCCTCTAGACTCTGCAAGGGAGCCTGGGAGAAAAAACAGTGTGTCCTGCTGCACACAAGTGGCACCCAAATCACTGCTACATCATGAGAGCAGAGCACGTTCTACCAGCCCTCTGCACTTTGCTTAGTGAAATACTTTTTGGATACCTGGATCCAAACAATATGAACACACTAACAAACAGTCACCTCTCAATGGTAAGAAGTACAGCTATGGAAGGTTATCTAGGAACAAAGCATACAAAAATGCAATTTGTCTAAAAAAGAGGAACGGCAATTAAAATGGTAACCCCAGGTGATGGGTAAAGGGAATACCACCCAGCACCCACATATAAAAAATTCTCTCCATCACTGCCATTGCTATCTGTCTTCCCACATCCTTCCAGCCCCACAATTACATCAGCGATTGTTCCTAGAGCTCCTCAGCTTTGAAACAGCAACAAAATTATCAAAACCTATTAGCTAGAGATTAAACAACAAACCCCATTTTGTACAGGGTTCCTGGCCTCTCCCTTAACCTCACAGACAGTTTAATTTCCTCCTTCCCTTTCCTGAATCCTGCACTTTCATTCAACCCATATCCCTTCTACTGGCACTTTAGCACACTTGTGCAGGGCCACAATATTGCTCAAGGGAACAGAGTCAGGCAGTGACACAGGTGAGGATCTTTGCAAGAGCAGCCTGCGCTTTCAATTCTAATCATGTGAAAGAAATGGCTCCTGCTGCTTGCTCAAAGCCAGCATCTGAGTGAGAAGCAGGTGGTAAAAACAGTCCCTGGGCGAGTCAAAATAGGGCATTTATCTCTCTTCTAAAAATCTAATGGAACTTGAAGAATTTTAACTACAGTTTTGCACTAAAACAACTGTCACAGGAAAATAAGAATCTCTGACCCCCTCTCCCTGTCTATGACAGGCCAGAGGCTCATGTCGTGGCAGGCCAGACTTGACTGCTCTGGAGTGTTCCATAAATCCCTTGCAGCCATACACAGAAGCACGAAAGAGCACCAACACCACTGTGTGAAACTCATATCATGAGCACTAGTGCATTTTGGAACTGTGCTCTTGAAGGACTAGACAAGGAATTAAATTTACTTGCTGAAATATCATCCTAGGCCAAGGCTTCCACGCTGGCTACCCAGAGACATACCAGATGCCACACAGACGGGTTAACAATGCCTTTCCCTGAAGATTCTGGAGCCCAAATAAAGATAATTTATAGACAAATTCGTTTCGGATGGGAGCTCAGCACAGTGAAGGCAACCACCCTAAGTGGACCTTTGTTTTACAGGAGACTATTAACTTCAATAAACACTCTGCTCCCTTCAGCAACATCAGTTGACTGCCGACATCTGGCATGCAGTTGCTTCAGGACAGATTCACCTCCACTGATGACTCTGAGGGGTGAGGAACAGAGCCAATGCTTTTGAAAAAGCTGAGTAGGGCTACAAAAGAAAGCTCAAAGCACAGAAGAAACTTCACACTACACACACACTAAAGATCTATTTACTGAGCAGGGAGGCCCAGGGAAGCACCCATTAAGGAGGAACCCAAAGCAAGGATCAGCTTTTCAGCCATGCCTGCACTGTATTTTGCAGCTTTACAGAGCCAGTAGCATCTGGCTACCCAAAACCACCCCTATCCTGACCTGGCATCAGCCTGCATCTTGGTCACTAAGAATTCCTGATGAGGTCTTGTACTATTGTAGAAATTCTTACTTGTGCCCATAATATTTAATGCCATCGTGATGGTTACAAATGATGGCTGAGAGGCACACGCTTTATAGAGCCTAAACTTGTCTATCATTCCCCTGTAAAACACATACTTGAATGGTTTCTGTTCCCACTCCACAATTTTCCATCTCAAAGGAGTCCACACCTGTACTTCAGAGGATGGAAAATGATTCATAAAGAACTGAACAAAGTCTTGTTCTCTGACATTTATTTACAGGATTTAATTCCTTCTTATTTAAACAGTTAATGCTCGCTAATGGCCTGGTAAGATAAAACAGCATTGGCGCAAGTATGTACAAAATTGCCTCACGGCCACCTTAGGAACAATTACTATAATGACATTACTGCAGCCTGAATTAGATTAGGCCACAGAAGTGGACAAACACTGATAGCTATGATGAGAGGAATAAAAGCCGAGATTGGAATGACAAAGATAAGGAAGAAATGGCCCACAGGGCCTTTTTACAGCACAGCTGCAGGGCAAGGTGAGATTACAAGTCCCCAGTCCCACCAGTGGGCAGACACTGCTCCACATGCCTGTTATGGGTCCCACTGTCTGGCACTGACGTGCACCCATAGTGTGGCCGTTACTGCCAGCAAACAAACTGAGCCCCTCTCACCAGACAAAAGATCAATGATATCTCAGATAGATATATATTGCTTCTATATGCCAAGTGTGCACTTTTTAGAGCTTTATGATACTCTACAGCTAGCAGCCAGACTGCTGTCATCAATGTAAAGTATTCATAGCTGGTCATCTCCAGTAGATGGAGCTTTAAGAAAAGCTACAAATGCGTGTGTTATAATAATGAAATCAGCTATATGGCACCTTGAAAGCAGGCATGAGCTTTTGCGCAGCCTCCTTTTTGAAATGAATGCCAATAACGGTTCATTATAATGACATTTTATATAGAAGCACAGATTCCCCTCCTCCCTCAACATTGAGTAAATCCCTGCACTGGCTACTTAAGTAGGATCACATTTATTTTCCTGGACCTGACTCATAGGCCTGTCTGACCTTTTTAAATCACTAAAACACTGTCTTCACGTTTTAGTTTTGCCATTTCAAGTCTAAGTCAAACCTTTGAGCCTTACAACCAGGAAGGACCAGAAAACCACCTTGGCAAATACAAGGACTACAAGCACATCAAACATCAAAGGCAGATGCAGAGCAAACATTTCATTGAAAACTGTGCCAGAAGGGTTTTGGAAGCGAAGCCAATAAAACCCATGAAGTTTCCCGAAATAAAAGTCCAGCAATAACAGTTGTTTTAGGGATCATGCTGAGGACTCAGCACACAGCACAGGGTGGGAGGACAGCATTTAGGACTTCTAGTTTTTAACTACAGGCTTACAGAGTAAATATTTCCATGCTGTTTCGAGTGCCATCTACTGAAAGGGACATAAACTTTTTGGGATAAAAAGAATGACATTGCTCAGAATGCACAACAGGTACGTGGCTCTATATGGACAATGGAGACATAGGGGGAAAAAACACCATCACAATTTTGCATGGAACAGGAGACAAGGCAGTGAAAGTACAAAAGCAAGGAATATTACAAGGGAAGGAAATAAGAGAACAAGCGTGTGAACAGATCGAAGTGACCAGCAAAAGACAACTTTGACTTACCTGCAGGGATTCTAGACTTCTATTAATGGGTAGTAAGAGACCTTTCAAGAGAGCACCTTTTCAAGACCACTGTACTAGCCCAGGCATAGTTCAGTGCCCAGCAAGGAAAGACTTCCTCGCCTCCAATACAGGTACCAAATCCAGTAGAAAAAGAAAAAAAAATCTAGCAAAACAATGCACAAGGAACTAAAAGCAAGGACAGACTGCTCTGAGCCATATTTGCAAATGAGGAGCCTGAAGCATTTAAGAGGAATCTCCATAAACTGAATGGCATCTGAAAAAATACAATAATCCCACCAATTTTTGCTCACAGGTAAACAAAACCTCACTAAAAATCTTTTAGCAATGTAAGGGATGGAGCAGCATACATTCAGTTTGTAGGCCTTGCTACATATAAGCACATTTGGCAACTCTATATTCAGGCTCTAGATCATATAATGCACCACAACAACGCTGCATCATCTTGCCAACATATGGATTTTACAATAAAAATGGAAAATAACCTAAGTTATTAGCTACCTCAGAAACATGTCTTATTCTCAGTGGTGAATGGGACAAGTGTGTTCTCTGATTTATGGCCTAATAGTTCCGTTGGGAGTATTTACTGTTCCCCACTCTGAAACTTGCTTCACCTTCTCTGACCGAACAAGGACTAAATAAACGCCCTTCAAAAGTTTAAAACAGGTTCCTTGTACCTAGGTCACAGAACTCCAAGATGCTGCTGGGCTTTGCTATTGCAGAAGGCAGCTAGAGACTTTACTGTCCTCTGTGCAGTAGACAGCTATGGAACACAGCATGGTCGCTGCCCCACAGAGATCATCAGCCATGCAAATGAGACACACAGAGCCCACAGGTGCAAAAAATACAGACCACAGCAGTGAAAAGCCATGCCCAAGGTAACAGAGCAGACCTACAGCAGTCAATGTGACTGATTTGACAAGAAAAGGACTGTAAAAATGTGGGAAAAGAGCAGAATTTGGCTTTGAACAAACACATTCACTCTTGCATGTGTGGCTTATTTGTTTGCCTCAGCTCATTAACTGATATAGAAATCCTAGGTATATCATCACCCTTTAAATACATGGCAACATCTTTGCAGAATGGTCATTTCAGGAAAAGAAAAAGACCACCCCTCTGGAAGTCTGGTTCAGACCACACATCTAATCCATTCTTTGCTATCAGATTTCACTTGAACTACATCCTGGGTAAGCAACTGGCAAATCTCAAATCACATGCATCTTCAGCCACATGGTCTCCCCTCTTCCCCATCAGGATTTAAGATTAAATACTAGCACACAGATAGGTTTTGCTAGCTTGAAGAAACGTATCGATGCAATGCACAGAAAGTTTTCAGTCCTGCAGGAAGCTGAAAAGCCAATCCCCTGGACAGTTAGGAGAAGCACAGTCACTCAGCTCTTTGCAGGGCTATGCTCTACAGACACAAACCAGCATTAGCTGGCATCAGCCAGGAGCTCTGTGTCAGTCCCTACCTGTGAAAGTTACTGTCAAGTACCAGAAACAAAAACTTCATCTCTGTCATGCTTCATTAGAGCTGGAGAAGCTCTAAGTCCAGCACCACCAACACATACAACATTAAAAAGAAACCCCAAACCAGCACCCCCATGACCTGCCACAGATATTTAGTCTGTTGCACTTATTAACAAAAGGTGACTCATTAAGCAATGGCAACTTGTTACAGGTCAAGCCCACTCCCAAAGTTACCACCTGGATGAGCCACTAGCTCTTAGCTCTACAGCAATCGTGCAGTAGCTCCCAGTACAAGGCCACAGCATCCAGTTACAAATTTGACAGGCAACTGCTTAAGTCTCTACAGAGGAAACAAAACTCCTACCAACATTTAGAACGACTTAGAAACATTTAGAAGCTTGGAATGATTTAGAAATCACTTCACTGCGTGAAGTTTGATGTGAGCCTCCCAAATTGAAAACCAACCTGTTCTGTTTCTGCCTCTACACAGAGAGGCTGGCAAGGGTTTAATTAGCCTATACACTCAATTAAAAGCAATGAATTAAAGGAAACAACGGTAATGGTCCCTCAAAGTCACCCCTAAATATACAAATTCCAAGTTCTATGTTGTGCCAGCACTTTTTAAGGATTCAGAGATAACATGCAGAACACATACTATGCTTCTTTCCATGTTGAAAAGCTTGGTAATTAGATTGGTGGATACAGCTGAAACTGTATGCCTAATGAGAGTGAACCTACCAAATCCTCCTTTTCTGCAAAAAAAGCATGAGCTGGGTAGCAGAAGAAAGCTCAGTCTGAGCAGAATATGCAACTCCAAACAAGTCAATACAAAACCTCAGACTACAGCATGCAGTTGCACTGCACAGTTGTTCCCTAGCACCTCCGAGAGACAAATTTGCAAGCTCTCTTACACACAGAACCGCAGAATCCCATCAGACAACTTCAATGCATAAGCACAATTCCTTCTCTTTGTTACTGAAGCATTTCCGCTGGACTTGATTTCTAATTACCAATGGTTTAGTATGAACTATTCACTTCCACAGAACACAGAGGTACTCTGAAGCATTGAAGTCTAAAAGGCAAGTCACATGTTGCAGTTTTTCCCTTATTAAGTATAGTGCTCTAATTCTCCTTAAAATGGGATTAGTTTTCTTCCTCAGATTGTGAAGAATAGACCACTGCCTTTTTCTCTTCTTTTCTATTTTTGGGTGTTGCTTTATGTAACACATTCCTGAAAAATTAACTTACAAAATACGTAAGACCTTCAGTGGTGCTGAGCAGTAGTGCCGAGTGCTTTATTTTTTGTGTCACGCGGTTTTCCCTGTATTCCTCTTATGTAAAATAGCATGCATTTCACTTTGCAGCTTCACTGAATATTCAACACAACTGGGCCACAAAGAGATGCCTGGGAAGGTAACGTTGCCACCCTCACCAGAGCTATGTAGTTACCTGACTCAAGGGCCTGCCATGACTGCAGCAGAGCTGCATAAATGCAAGTCCACTGAGCATCTGCCTCACTGGATCACATATTTACAAAATTATTAGCATTTGGAACAATTCACCTTTTTTTTTTCCTCTTGAGAAGACTAAAGTATTATGAAAAAACTAGTATTTTGATCATATTTGAGAGTGTACTTGGTTAAAAATCATCAGTAAAAAAAAATACACATTCACTTGAAAATAGGTGCTTCTTTTCTTTGCGTAAGCTAAACAAATCACCTGCCTTGACAAATAACTGGATGTTTATACCACTATCAGGGACAAAAGAGAAAGCTGCTAGAAACAGAACTTTTGGAAAGGCTGAAAAAAAATGACACTTGCACACAAAAAAAGGTTAATAACCAAGCTTTAAAGAGTCTTCATCTCTGTAACAAAATCAGATCCCAGCACAGCTGTAATTCTAACAAGTAGAAGTAGAAAGACTATTCCCAGACAAATAACAAATAAAAAAAACAACAATTAAGAACATCTCAAGTTGGAAGGGACCAACAAGGATCATTGAGTCCAACTCCCTGCTCCTCACAGGACACCTGAAACATTGCCCCAATGCTCCTTGAACTCTGTCAGGCTTGGTGCCATGACCACTTCTGTGGGGAGCCTGTTCAGTGACCGACCGCCCTCTCGGTGAAGAACCTTTCCCCAACGTCCAGCCTGCACTTCCCCTGACACAGCTTCATTCCATTCCGTGCCCTGTCGCTGGTCACCAGAGAGAGGAGATCAGCACTGTCCCCTCCGCTGCCTCCCTCGAGGCAGGTGCAGACCGCGATGAGGGCACCCCTCAGCCTCCTCTTCTCCAAGCTGAACAAACCAGGTGCCCTCAGCCGCTCCGGCTCCGAAGTCTCGCCCTCGAGAGCTTTCACCATCCTTGGTAATCCTCCTCTGGGCACACTGGAGTGGTTTGATGCCCTTCTTATACAGAGGACCCCAAACCTGCACCAACTGTCGAGGTGGGGCCGCACCAGTGCAGTTGTAGGGTGGAACAGTCGCCTCCCTTGCCCAGCCGGCTGTGCTGGGCTTGGTGCACCCCAGGACACCACTGGCCCCTTTGGCTGCCAGGGCACACTCCTGACTCACTGAGCTTGCCAACAGCTCAAACCCACAGATCTCTTTCCGCAAAACTGCTTTCCAACCTCTTGTCCCCCAGTTTGTATGTATACACTGTCCCAGGTGCAGAATGCACAGCACTTACTCATTAAATTTCATGATTGGTGATTGCATAGCTCTCTAGTCTACCCAGATATTCAGTATTAACAACAAAACCCAACTTACCTATTGATTCAATCTGAAAGTCAAACGTGAGCTCCGATGACAGTTTGCGGCTGGATTTTAATCTGCCTTGCAGATTCACTATTTTTATGCAGCCTAGGCAATAAATAGGATATGTCAACCAAGAATTAATCTTCAATATATGACCTAATTTGAAGACAGACAGTATGCATGTATACGCATACGTATTTAGTTGACACTAAAACTTACAATCCAAACACACCAATATGGTATCTCTCTCCAGCTGTGTTACATGTACAACACTTGTCTCTGTAGTGTCTATAAAAAAATGACAGTGTTAGTTCATAACATAAATCAGCATGAAAACTGAAATGAAAGTTCTAGAGATTGAGACAATTTAATGGGTTAGTGTGTTTTTATCTACTTAAAATAATCATCTTACCAGTGACATTTCTCTTCTCTTAGAGAGGCATGTCCACTTATCCAACATGTTGACTGTGACAGGAAAACTGAAGCTGTAATATTAAAGTATGGACTTAAGCCAGCCTTTTCTGAGCCATGTCACAAAAGCAAATTCACGTGTATATTGCTCTCCCTTTATTCTCTGTTGGTGTCATTTAATATTGCTGTTGCAAAAAAAGGCAGATGTAAGACTGTCTACACTAAACCTGAATGCTGTTTCATGCCATTTTTTTTTCTGATTTTATTTCTAAATCTTGCTGGGTACCTTAACATTAGTGCTTAGTTCTTGCTGCTACTGTCAGATTTTCCATCCCCAGATTTTCCAAAAATAGGGGGGGGTAATTCCTTCTCCAAACTCTTAAAAGAAGGGCTACCTTCCTCTCTTCTGGGTTACAGCTGCAGCAGTCTCCATCACAGCAAACAGGGGGATCTGACCCACAAACGATTAGTGGACATGTCAACTCAAAAGAGATGTGTAGTTTTGGTCCGTTTGTTTGTTAACATTAAAATTACACAAAAAGCAGCTCTTACTAATTCAGTATTACTGCCAGCAATTCAGTAGGCACTCTTTCATAAAGAAAAGTGAAACTCATTAGATCTGTTAGAGATGAGAAATGAGAGCATGTTACCTAAAATACAAAAGCAGCTTTCAGTTAAATATTAAAATCCATGGTCCTGTTGGGAAGCAAAAAAACTTCCTCAAGGATGATGGCAGAAGTGTGCTCCTTGAAACGGTCCCTCCAACTTTTTTTTTTGCTGTTTGTCTTGGATTTATGATCTTAACCATTCCAATGCATGATTTTAACCAAAGATGGATATAACCATGATGAAAGCATGCAACAGAAGGACTGAAGGATATACCGACCACATTATGTGATGCAGAAACATGCATTGCAGTGGCTGAAGCTAACAGGAGAAGGATGGCAAGGGGAGAAATGCCCTGCAGTAAGTCTCTGCCAGCTGATTTTTTAAAAACCTCTTAATCACACCTTTACAAAAAATGTCAAACAATGACAAGTAC
>JAVJGJ010000059.1:90202629-90215975 GCA_035590215.1 Microhierax caerulescens
AGGGCAGCCGGGGAGGGGGGCAGCCGGGGAGAGGGGAGCAGCCGGGGAGAGGAGGGCAGCCAGGGAGGGGGGCAGCCGGGGAGGGGGGCAGCCGGGGAGAGGGGGGCGGCTGGCCGGCCGCTGCGCAGGCTGCGGCCAGGGGGGAGCTGGCCGTGCTCCCTGGCATGCACGCTGCCGCTGAGACTGGGAAGGAGCTAGTCGTTTTTTCCAAGAGCCTTGGGACTGCAAAGGTACTGGTGGCAAATTATTGTGTTTAGAAGGAAGTCATTAAAAGGAAGAAAATAAACTTGAAGTCCAAGAGGGCTTTGTTTTTCTCCCAGGTGAGCTGGCTCGAGCTGGGGAAGGTTCCCACAGGGAGGGCCTTTGAATCTGCTTTTCAGGCGCAGCAGCTGCACCTCTGCCTTGCATTTACAGCCTCCCTCAAGCCGGGCCTGGGCTTTTGGGGTCACCAAGCACGTGGAGATGCAAAACCTCGCTACCTGCTGGGCTGTAACTAATCCCAGACACTGCTCTAGTACCAGGCTACTTCTTGCCATTCACTGCCTGTCCCCAAGAACTACCCACCCCTCTGGGGAGTGGGATGGCACCTTTTCTACGAGCTGGAAGGTGCGCTTCATTTTGCTCCAGGGAGTGGGGCTAGGGAATGCGAAACATCAGCAGAATTGCTTTATTTAGCTATGGGAGTGCATGCGATATTACAGCGCCTAGAAACCTGTCATCTCTCTGATTTCACCCCACCGGATAATCTGAAGTCTTTCCCATTAGGAAAGCTCCGGCAGTGGGGAATACCGCTGGTAGGTACTGCTGGGTCCTGGAAAAGCAACAAGCTCCAGCAAGCAGAACTGACAAGGAAGCCATAGCGCTTATTAACAAACATCTACAGCTTACCAGTTTCTATTTGTCATACTAGGTGGACAACCAGATCTTTGAATTTGTTTCATTTTCCGCCTCTCCCTCACCAGAAGGGAGAGGTCCTGCACCTGCCTCAAAAAGCCATGCACTCCCCCAGTCCCCCTGCCACTGTAATCTGCATTCTTTACCTTTATTCCTTATGGACTGCATTATCAGCAAAGAGATTACATTTACCTACAGCATGTAGTGCAAGACTGTAAGTGTGTGCTGTGCTCCTTTTTATCAGTGTGTTAAAGTCAGCACATGATAAAACTATGCTAGCAGCCATGTCTGAAGTTGGTTAAAGCAGAAGATGCACGAGCCAGGAAACACAAAATAAAACCCCACACTTGACATTTACCAAAGATCAGACTACTGAGAGTCACACATGGGGAAAAGGAAATACACTTTCTGACTATTGCAGCTCTGTCACAATGTCAGTTTTCGGAGTGTTGACAGCCTCAGGACCAGAGTCTTAAGCTGTACAATTTCATGTCATTGAAGCTAATGTATATCTGCCAACCTACCATCTTAAAAACGTAATAATAACATGAAGAAAAAAAGTCTGTCTTCATAAACAGCCAAACTAGCAAGTTCATGTCTTTTCAGTCCTTTCCCACTGTCACACCACAGGGCAGCAACTCTGTGTACTCACTTCCTCCTTTCACAACAGCTAGAAGTGAATTTAGTACATGAAAACAAAGTAACAGCTGAATATAGCCTCTATTCAACAGGAAGTGCCCAGGGCAGAAGGGATGCTAAGGAGACAAAACCAAGATTGATTTTCTCACTGTTGATACAAAGATTTTTCTGTTGTTTAATAGGAATTATTAAATCAAAGTTTGTAGTCTGCATACTTTGAGTGTTTTGAGTTCACTCCCCACAACAAACTAGTCCCTTTTCTCAAAACCGAAACCGAGAAAGAAAATCCATATATTTAAATTATTATTCACATGCATTTCACTTCCTAGCTCTAGAGACTTTACTAAAATGGATGGAGGTTCAGGCTGTACTGGATTCCCATTCTGAAGTTCCCCTCAAGCCCTGCAGACAGGGCTTTAGCAGCCTTTGCTCTGGAAAAACCTCCTGCGGTTACAGCAGGAATAAGTGTTTTCAGGCTTCAGGCGAGCCACTGTGAGAAACAGCTCTTCAAACCCATGAGATGAGAAACTGCAACTGGCAACTCAACTCCACTCCTTCCAGACCACCGAGGTTTGCTGGTGGTACTGCAGACAGCAAAGGGCAGAGGAAGGCTGGAAGAAGAGCTCTTTTCTCCCACGCCACTGCCCCATACAAGGTGAGACACCTGGC
The DNA here is from genome assembly GCA_035590215.1 of Microhierax caerulescens. NCBI lineage: Eukaryota > Metazoa > Chordata > Aves > Falconiformes > Falconidae > Microhierax > Microhierax caerulescens. The sequence goes on from JAVJGJ010000059.1 coordinate 90,204,832, forward strand.
ATTCTCATGTAACTTTTTCATGATCATCGTCCCTTCAACCTATAGCTGTGTCCTTTGTGTGCACACCATCGTTCAGCATGGAAAGTGCAGCTCATCTGCAGAGGCAAAAGACTTAAAAGCTGCATTATGACAGCAGACACACAAGGAGCGTCTCCAAACTCCCTGGTTGAGGTGTGTTATCCATCCTGATTCCTACCAAAGGTGGACCTGGGTTAGCATAATTGAGGGAATATACTTGCTTACCTGGAAAAAAAACCCAAACCATACCTGTGCAACCCCCCAAAAAAGCATTTGGTTGCCCTAAACCTCATTGATTTATCCAGATTTATTAGCTGGTCAGATGAAAGGTATTACTAGTCCTTCCAGATGTGCTCCAGGACCACACAAAAAGACATTGTGCGTTTCATGTTTTGCCACATCAAAGGCAATTGTTCAAACCAGCAAACCTCCCTCTAAAGGGTCAGTTCCACTTAAGCTGAAATAGCCCTCCTTGTCCTTACTATCTCCAGACAGAGATAACGGCTGGGCTAATGCCTTGCAGAGTTTGGACTGAACTATCACAGAGCACTTACCGCTGATTCAGGTGCCTGGCTAACACGAAGGTCAATTTATAAGCTATCCTACTTGTCTTTCTCATGCGTAGTCAAGTAGGCATCTCCAAGTTACCCCAACCCCATAAGCTGTGCCCTGGTAACTGTGCTTTAAGGTTTCGAACAGCCAGCAGTCATCTGTGTTACAAAGGGTGGGTCAGCCGGGCATCCAAAAAATTCTTGGCCTTCTCTTCCCTGGCCACAAGACAAGTAATGCTTTTTGCTTCCTCCTTCATTAACTAGGAGTTTAAGCCTTTCGCTTGCTGCAATCAGCACCCTACGGTACAGGAAGTTTAAAAGACCAAATGTTATTTCTGCTGTACCACATGCTAGTAAATTGATTTCCCCACCCACCCCCTCCCATGAAGCTGTTGCTGTGGGTCTGTCAGCAGTATCTGACTTTTTAAGGTGCCGCTTCTAAACTCTACATGAAATCATGGTAGCCAGTTCATGTATTTCATGATTTTGTGATTTCAGGAGAAACTCTCTCTCCAAAAAGTAGTTTTCTGTGGCAAAGGCTTGAAAATGTGAATGTTGGGGACATACCAGTACCAGCAGAAGCCAATTTTTTTTTCTTACAGTCCTGTCCAAATCCTGCCTCTCTCCTTTAAGAGCCTTTGCTGGAATGGGCATAGAATGGCTCCTACTCCTCTGACTGACATTACCTCTCTTCTTTTTTGGGCTACTCCCTTCGCATCTGCTGCTCCTTGATTCCACTTTGAGGTAAAGTTTTTTAGGCTGCTGACACTATTATTTTTGCTCTGCTTAAGCTTTTAGGACAGTGGATGCAGACGCAGGGTTTTGTGGGGCCTCATTTCTTCCCTACAAAGAGCTTTTCTGCATCACTACTCACTAACCATAAACCAAAAGCATCATGTGATGCAAGGATAGACATGAAGCACACTATAACTTAACTCTCATCTTGCACCTACGCACAACTTGTGTCTGTCTTTACTAGCATTGTATTTCCTTCTTACAGACTTGCCCTCTTGCAAAGCATTTCTATTTAAGCCTCTACACCCATGCTCTTCCCTTGCATTCCTGCTACCCAGTGATTCTGTACATCCTAATTGCTCTGCCTGTGCCAGTGCCACAGCTGCTGCCCGATGCTTCGATGCTGCTTTGCAGCTGTGATGAAGGAAGTACATAGGAAGAGCAGAGACATTTGGAGTAATGGGACAGGTCTTACCTAGGCTCATGTTTCAGTCTCCCTGTGGGGCAAAATAACCCTTTAAGTATTGGTTTAGCCTTTGCCGTTTATTCCCTTTCATTCTTACTTCTACCTTATGAAGCGAGTGATCTATGGTCTCTTCAGCTTCTCTGTCACCAGCCAGCCACTGGACTCCTTTATTTCTGGCAGGGACTGTGTGGCCAAGTTACCAGATCTTGTATGCCTGGGATCTGGGATGGAAATTGTTACAGCTGCATGGACATATGTCTATACACACATACATATCCACCAAGGATTTGTCATGTTCTCATGCTGTTGGGCCTTTAGGGAATTTCCAAAAGAAGCTTCCAGCCTCGCTTGAAGTAAATAGTCTCAGGAGAATAGGGAATAAAGTCTAGCTTCTTGCCTGGATTTTCCATAGCCTGATAAAGTATGGAGGTCCAGCAAGAAGTGTCAACTGCGGTATTCATGCACTTCTCTCCACTATAAGTCCTCTAGTGCTTAAGAGCTGAGCCACCTTTACTGACTTTCTATACTGCTAGGGGTCTCTCCCCTGTCTAGTAACAGACTTACTTTTGTTACAGCAATCACATCAGCTCTGAGGTCATTACCTCTCCATCAGATTTAATCAGAGTTCAAAAGTAACTGAGATGAGCATGTCCATATTGGCTTTGTATCTTCTCGAAGCCAGGCTCAAAATAAAGAGAAGAGTGATGTCTTTCATCTAGAAGGCTGGCATCCAGCAAGTGGGGTTATGATGAATGGAGTGAAACTGAAGGCCAGAGAGCATGGCATTATCTGCTCCCCAGTAGTTCTCTCCACTGTATTGCTTCAGGGAGCTTCTCAGAATATCATTTTACTTTAACTGAGTTCTCATTCATAAGGCACAGGATTGACAATGCCTTTGGTATTAATTTCACACAACAATTCTAGGAGAGCGTCTTTATAACTTAAAATGGAGGCTCCGTTCTGAGCCTGTTCAATGTGTCCTGATTTGAGGTGACAGCCTTATTACCTGCCCCATATATTACGGTGGGGTGGGTTGAAGCTTTTGTGGTTTTTTGGAGTAGTTACACTTTTTCCCATAATTTCTTTTTATGAAGTTATGGCTGCTAAACTCTGGCCCTCTGCTAAAGTCCATTCAAGACGTCCACTTCTAGTGCCTGCATTCTGGCGGCGTCACAGCTGAAGGACTAAAGCCCATCACAAGCCAGGCGTGAAAAGGGCTGCATGAAAGGGGCACTGCTGAGCTCTAACTCTGCAGATGTGCTGCTGATGGAAGGTGGCAAGAAAGTGCTCAGAGACCTGTCGGCTTCTAGCTCTTCTCCAGTACCCCCCCCGGGCAGTACTCTTTCCTGAGCTGTGAAATGCTTACAAAGGCCTAGCAGTTACGCCATAAGGAAAGCAAAGGCTTCTCTCCACTGCTACCTTTTTGCTTTGGGCTATTCAGCAGTAAAGGAGTGGTTTTGTGCCTTCCTCTTCTGAGCTGTCACCAGAGCAGAAGTGCAAAGGAAGTTGTGCCCCAGCCTGGAGATGATGAGGGAAGCAAAGCTAAACTTGTCAGTGATACACTAATGCAAAAACGGATCTTCCCCTCTGTTTGTGACAGCCTCCTTGCAAGTGTTCACATGAGCTACCCTGATCCAGCATGACCAACGCTGAGAGCACACTATCGTGCAAAAAATCTACATGACCACCTCAAAAGGAACACCAGGCTATCACACCTCCAGCTTCAATCCCCAGAGCTCCAAAAGCTCCCACTGCTACCGAAAGATTGAAGCCAACAGTGTTTTTTGTTTGAAGAGGTTGGAGCCTTGTTGCTGGCTTTAGGCTAGTATTTCTGGTGTCCTGGTTGCATTTATTCATGGCTTCCAATTACTACAGAGATCCCATCCTGTAGTAACTTCTGGAGCAGGAAGAGCGGTGCAGCTCCCAGGGCTGGCACGTACCCACGGCTGCCTAACCCGCTTTTCCACTGCCAGTGCTGACACAGCTTGGGAGAGGATTACGAACGTTTTGGACTTGGGCTGAGGCAGGAGAACCCCACAAGACCTCTGTCCTGCTGGAGCACGATTTCATACACCGTGTTCCTGAGTCAGCTGGCGATGGCCTTGAATTCCTTTGGTAAAAGCACCAGACTAAGGCTGCCGTAGGCTCTGCATCTGAACAGGTACAAAGAGACCCTGCCCTCTGGCCTAAGGCTTATATATGGCCTAAAAGCAAAGGTGCATTGCAGATAGAGCGCTGGTCTTTGTCCTTAGTCTCCAGACGTAAGCTCCTTAACTGCTTTACAGAAGAACTCCCTCCCTTATCTGTTATTTTTAGATTAGCTATTTTTAAGAGATTGCTCGATGCCTACTTACTTGGAGGTTTTTGATGCCCACATTTCTCGGTACTGAACGCTCCATTTTATTTGCAGTTACATCGCATCAGTTTATATTCTATGACTGGATTACAGACAGTTTGGCCTAGGCAGGCATGGGAACAGAGAGGTCTCATTAAAAACCCAAATTAATGGGGAAAAAAAAAAAAAGAAAAATCAAAGCTGTAGTGACTCAGTCACTGCCTCACTTTACTCTGGGAACAGAGCCGATTCCCTCGGGTGGAGATGTCTTTTCCAAGGGTGCTGCAATCTGCGAGCCCTGGGCCTCTCAGCACTCTTGAAACCAGGGTGCACTAGACAGAATTTGGCACGTACCTGCCTCAGGGCTACGTCAGGCTGACAGAGAGGCAGAAATTCCTTTTGTATTTTCAACTGTAACTTCAAACTTTCAACTTTTTCCCCTAAAAAAAAGGGGAGGGGGAGCAGGAAGAACCCTTCATTCCCCCACAAAAAAATCCAAGTTTGCTGATGGAAATCTACCAACTGCAGTGACGTGCTGGACCAGCAGCACCAGTTCCCAGCACCGGCCCCCCCTCCTCAGCATCACACAAGCCACACGCTGACTTTCCCTCCTGTCCCTACTGCCAGTTTCTCATTGCCCCCCAGCTCAGATGGATGGCCCCATGGGACCCTGCTAGGGGGTCCCTGGCTCTGCACAGCCTTGCCTCTGCATGGGCACCTCTTCCGCACCCTGGCCAAGCTCACACAACAAAGACTTGGATGAAGCATGGCTAACTGCAGCGTCTTGCTCCTCTGCCGGGGGAATCTCTGCACCCCTTCTTTATACAGAAAAGGAAACAGAAGTGTGACAGACATGGATACAACTGTGGTTTTAGTAAGGGATCACCTGATCAGGAATGAAAGAGTTTGTCACTCTCTATTTGGCCCAGGAGGGAATCTCAAGTGCTCTGTAACATGGGCTTGCATGTTGTTTTTCTGAAGTTTCCATTAGCTGTCACCAAGTCCCTGATCCCAAGACAGCAACAGGCCAAATGTTTGTTAACATGTTTACCACTTTTTTTGTTTCCCAGTCTTGGGGGGAAAAATGTCAGAGCCTGAGCACAGCCTGAAACCTGAGCAGGCTTTGATCAGGCCTCCACAGCCAAGGGAGGACAGACAGCTCTGGGACCTGGCAAGCCGCAGCGCCTCTCCAGTAACAGAGAGGCAGGGGTGTGAGTGTTTAGAGGCATTAGAAACAACTGGGAAGCAGGATATGTCTGCCTGCTACTTGGCTACCTGGGCATATGTGTTTATGACATGCTGTCTCGGCTTGTTGTACAAGCCCACAAAACCGTATCAGGCTGTTACTACCAAGTTTTCCTCCTAATGCAGACAACCGTGATGGATCCCGAGCACTCAGATTCACACAGATCTCCTTTCTAGGTGGAGAAGGCAGCAGCCCTTTGCTTCTTCTGTGCCACAGTTCTGCCTGGAAGTTACACAGAGACCAAACCACGCTGCCAGTCACTGTGCCAGTGCACTGCAACACTTTCATACCCCAACCCAGAAGATCAAAGTCAAATGTTTCCAAGTCTCATGATGACTGAACTGAGAAGAAATGCTGAATTTTTGAAATGCAGACATTTCGGAGGAAAGTTTGCACCTTTTCAAGTGGCTATTAGAGCCAATGAACTTCTGTCTATACTTCATACATATATATATATTCAACCTGACAAAAGTAAGCTTAGGAGCTTCTTGCTAATGATCTCAAAGCAAAACTGTATACAGTGGGGCTTCCAATGCATGATCACAGCGTCAATAATAAATCTCTGTAAGAAAAACTCTATTCCCCAACTACACCAAAGAGAAGAACAAAAAGGCTTGCTTACACCCCAGAAACTCCAGCTAGTCCTGTGCTGACCCAGGTTACTCAGGGCTCAGCATCAGAGGGAAGGTGCTGCTCATCACAATTTTTGCTGGAACTCTGAAAGATTCAAGCCAAGAGTTCATTCCAAATAGCAGCACCAGTACAGACAAGCAAGCCATGAGATTTGTAACATGTATTTGAAGACCAACAAGGAACTAGCCAACTAGTAATTTAAGAGACTAAAGTGACTGCACTTAGGCCTCCAAATCACTACTGAAACTTGTATTTAAACAGAGCATAGGGGTTTCCTATTTTTAATGCAAAAAGCAAGGGCTGGAATGTTTTCTATTACAGTATCTATTTTTACTTTTGTACTGTGGTTTCTTCTTACTAGAGCTAATGTACATTTCTTTCTTCATTTATCCTATGGTAGGAAGTACTTGTTTGCTTCCCCAGCTGGAGTTCTGATCCACACACAGCAACTAAAGTCACTTGAAGCTGGGAGAGGTTGACCATTTCCTTCTTCAGCCACATGAAAGTTTGTGACTTTATTTCCAGTGTCACAATGTCCACAAAGCAAGCCAGTTCCTTACCCCAGTGTACTAGTGGTTGTGCCTACTACGGCAAAACTGTCATAGCCAAACCATGTATGTCTGTAGCTCAGAAGTGCCAAGCAGGTATTTTTACCACCATTTGACCTTTTAAATCAGAAATCAGAGCAATGGTGTATTTAACATTTTGGTGGGGTCTGTCACTGAGTCTAAAGAACAGCTGCTCCCTGGAATAGCCACTCCACCTACCAGTACCATATTGCCATAAACCAGTCACCTTAGGTAGCCAGGACCATTCAGTTGGTAGGTAACACATGGGCACTAGAATCGGATCTCCTCAGAGCTGTAATTTCCATGACTCACATTATTTAATAGCAACTCACCATCAGGGCAACCTGGAGTTACTAAATAACAGCAGCTTCCCATAGATCAGGAAGAAATCTTGTCATTTGAGAGCACAGCATGTTTCACTTTACAGAAATTAAAACAGCAATATGATTCTTGCAAGACCATTGCTGTGGCAGTACATGCATCCTCCCTTCCTCCATTTACCCCCTTCCAGTCCCTGTCCACCTATTTTTGAGGAAGAGGATAGTGTTGGCAAAGCCAGCTTTATTTTCTTTACAATATCCTCAGTATTCTTTTAGAAAATCCCTTCATTTCTTGGATAAATTAAGAAATTATTTAGATACTTAGGGTAACAAAAATGCAAAGCCATAGGAACCTGAGAAAGGCTGTGGGGCAGGTAGAAAAATTTGACATAATGGGAGTACTGGTGCAGATTTTTGGGTTTGCATTAAAGGAATTCCACTTTCCACTTCCCTCATAAACATCATGTCTCATGATGCTTCCCTCCCACTCTTAAACTCTGCACTGGCATTTGCTTAGCCGTTCCCTGGCACTAATACAAGTTTCCATAGCAAAGGATGTTAAATGAGACTGCAATCACAAACTTGAGGAACTACTGAGGACTGAAAGGCAACTAAACCAGACATGAAGCAGCACAAAAATGCAAAATAATGCTGGAATATCCCTGCTGGGAACTCCCTGTTAGCATTGAGAGATTCTGGGAAAAGATTCTCTTTAGAAATCCTGCCTTAAGAAAAGCATCCAGAAGTCTATGAACCACAACTTAAAATTGCAGACTAGATCTGAAGTCCAAAGCTGTGACTAGATCAAGAAGAGATGCTCTCTATGTAAATATAAAATCCATCTAAAATCTTGTGAAAACTTATGATAATGTGATAAAACTTAAAAATCTATGACACTTTGCCGGCAGAGCTTTAAGTGGAGCACTAAAACCACTGGCCATCAGAACTCAAGCTAGCATTGGCTGGCATGATTCATGAACTTCAGTATAAAGAAGGCTTCAGAAATGAATAAAAGCTCTATTGACAACTCTTAATGCCCCTTAAAAGGGCTTCTGTGTAAGAGACCCTCACATATATTAGTAGGAGCACATAATTCAAAGCCAAGTTTAACCCTAATAGCAGCACAAAGAAGACATTCCTTCCACAGGGAGATAACACAGTGACGTCTCCTTGAGTGCCTCAGTAATTTTGAATCAAAACTCGCAAGGGGGAGAAAAAAAAATCTGGCTTTAAAAAATTTTTAGACAAGTAGCTGGTCTCGTGCTTCTTGCTGGATGGGGTGTCTGATCACTGAGAGCTACTGTGTAGTTTGTAGGGGTGTATACACCTCCTCTCCATGTGTATCGCAGTACCAGGGCTGGTGCTAGTCTCTAGGCCGTTCATGCTTAGAAGGAAAATCTGAGTCATAAGGAGCGAAACAAGTCTAAAGAGACCACGGGGATGGTCGCAGTGGAAGAGGCATCCCAGTTTTAAACAGGGATAGTGGTAATATGGCAAGCTGGCAGAGGGCTGTACCCTCACATTTGTCTCTAGAGGTTCCAGCACCAGGTCCAAGCCCAGGATGACATGAGACTGCCGCATTCCTGGCTGCACCTCGGCCCCCTCCATCATGGTCCTTGGGCTGTTGGGTGCCATTTCACAGCTGGCTCCCACCAAAACCAGCAGTCTCACCCTGTCCCTTGCACCCACTGCAGTGTTCCCCAAGCCCCTCGGCTGAGTCAATTCAGTGTGCAGGACCACCAGCCCAACTTTTCTCCCTCCCCAGCAGGTAAGCTTTGTGTCAGCTAAGCCATCTCACTGTGTAGTGCTAGAAGTGGCACACAGGGTTAGAGGGGCTGCACAACCAGCTTTGGGGAAAGAAGCTGGTTGGCATGGGGGAACCATTTTTTCACCTCCAGCATCTTGCAGGACCTCACCCTTCAGCACAACAATGTCGTCTCTAAACACTCGCCAGCCAAGTGCTCTTGCTGGGCCATTTCTGGTCAGCAAACCCCCAAGGGCTAAAGCCCTGCAATCCTGCTTACACCCTGTAGTCCTGCTTACACCCTGCATGTACCATGGCTCAGGATATCCATGCTACGTGGCCTGCATGGAAGTGGATCATAAAGACTGCTGAAGGGAACAAAAAAACCCCAAACCAAACACTTTGGGTTCAACTGCAACAGCCAAGTTTAAGAGATGGTTGCTGAACTGTCAGAGGGTAGGGCAAACCCTAGGGCAGGCCACAGAGCATGGCCAAACCTGCCCTTTCTGCCCTAAAATGGCCAGGGACTGCTTGCTGAAGCAGCACAGACAGGTTCCAACCAGGGCCATGTGCCCCTGGTGACAGGCAGTGATGCCTGCTCCAGAAAATACACAGCTACATTGGGCCAAGAAACGTGCAAAGGATGGACTTTCACAGGCCAAAAGCTGGTGCCAGCAACCTCCTTGCACTGAAGGCTGTGAATTGATCCCAAACAGTTGCCCAAATTCGCCCTTCTCACCTGCAGTATGATCAGAGGAACAAAAATTCACCATACAGAGATTGCTACTCGTTCCTGTCATCTAGCACTCTCTCTCAGCAAGAAACACAATACGTCATTGAGGAAAGCATGAATACTAATTCATTAATTTGCAACTTTTTAGTGCTAATGGTACATTTATGTGCCCCTGAGTCAAGTGAAGTGCAGTAGATTTTTACATTAGCACTAATAACAGTTGCCCATCCAATTCCCTTGTGTAACTACAAGATGCGGAATTAATCTGAATTTTCCCTTTGAAAATACATTTTTGTGTTCCGTAAGCCTTTAAAATTACACATAAGGTTCCATCTTCCCAAAACAAAGGACTAGCATACAACTGCCTCCCAGTAACACACCCTGCTTCTGTAGTGCTCCAATTCCTTCCTCAAAGGCCTAGCACACTTTAAATTAAGACACACCACCACCCCCACCAAATAATAATAAAAAAAAAAAAGACATATTGTTTACATGGTCTCTTGCCCATTAATCTTTTAGGTTGTACATGCTGTTTTCTTTCAAATATGGTGCAAGACAGTCGTTTTTCTTTCCTGCCAAGAAATAACTGACCACTGATTCATTATACTGAATGCCAAAAAGAAGAGCAATCCATAATGATGTAATCTAATAGCTATTTTCTAAAACACATTTAAACACAATTTTTGGACAAAATTAAGCCCAGAATAGGCTCTAGACAACGTACCACATACCTCCTCCAGGAATGGTGTTCCATTTCTGGAGGTAATACAGCTTCTGAATTATTGTAGCCATTAGCCTTGACAAACTATAGAAGTTCAAATGCTACAGGCCAGCACAAACTTTACTCAGGTCTGCATCTATAGGTACTGGGCAGACTTGGGAAAGATATGACAGGGAAGGTAAGAGTCGTATGACTGATTTTAATCAACACTTAGACTTTGATATTGATTTCTTACTAGCACAGAAAGTCAGGTTCACTGACCGTGATGCTCTTTAGCTCTTTCCCTGCCCTGCCCCCCCCATGACAGCATCAGAAGTGGGCAAGTATCTTGTCTGCTCGTAGCCCTCGCACATTGCATACTGCAAGGGGTGTTTGCAGAGCACAGAACTGTCCTTGCAGCTGCCCCGTGTGTTGCCAGAAGTGTTGCTTGCTGGTGGAACAGCACGTGAGCTGCCTGGTTGCCAGCTGGTAATCTGCTGCCATTTGGGTTCTTCCTTCCTCCCACTACTCGTCAGACTTGGTAGTCACAAATCCACAGGGTCTGCCTTAGGCCTTCCCGCAGCAGATGCCAACAGGCGAGATTGTCATCCTATGAGTATTTGGTTGGAAGTGACCTCTGGAAGTCTCTGTTCCAACCTCTTGCTCAGAAGAGGATGATTGCCAGGGCTAAATCAGGTCAGCTGTGGCTTTGCCTGGCAGATATTTGAACCCCCTCCAAGGATGGAGGTTCCCCCAAGCCCTCTGGTGATCTGTCCCGGGGCTGTGCACTTCCTCATCAGGAGGTTTTTCCCCAGCATCCAACCTGAACCTCCCAAGCCACAATTTGTGACCTTTGCTTCTTGTCACACCATCTGCTACCACCAAGAACAGTGTGGCTCTATCATCTTTTCAACTGCCCTTCGAGAGGTTGGAGGCTACTATTACATTGTCTTTTTGCCTTGTGGTCATGCCAGGACCTGGTTGCTGGCACCAAGGATCGGACATTCTTCACAAAGAAGGTCACCATCAACATCCTACTGGATGCTTGTGAGCACTTGGCACCTTTCAGCTGGAGTCACCAGTATTTGCAAACA
>JAVJGJ010000059.1:90216001-90233197 GCA_035590215.1 Microhierax caerulescens
TGCATGTAGACAGAGCCAAGCAATCATGTGCCTTGAGTCAGGGTGCCAAGGGTAAAGTCCTGTGCCAGGAATCTCTTAGCAGCTGCCTATTCAGTTCCTCTGCATCCCTCACGGAGGGGAGGGCTGGGAGATAGTGTTTCTTTGAGCTAAGAGGTTCATCAAGCATCATCATGTAAACAAAAGAATATAAAGCCTGTAATGAAGACAAGAAGCATCACTGAAGGATGTCTCTTTCCAGGACCAGGTCAGCTCAGGCATATTCACAGAAATCTTGTGCAAGGACATGCTGAAGGAGACCACTGTGGAGCTAAGCCCAAACAAGCATCATGGGGCAAAGGTCCACTGTTTGAAAAATACTCATGGAAGAAGGGGAGAGAGCATTATTCCCCATATGGGTGCGGACACCACCCCTCAATACTCCCCAGTTTTAGTGGCAGAGCTCATGGGGTGCCCTTCTTGAGAGGGAAGGAGGAGTGTGCAAGTGTGCAGGCAGGAACCAAGGGGAGAGATGGGACGTGAAAGGTAGGACATCAGCAACACCATGGAGAAGAGGTTTCAGCAGCATACTCACCTACCTGGCAGGTGAGAGGTGTCTTGTTCGGAGAGTGGCTGCCACAGCAAAATCTTCCCCAAAAAGTGAATGCGCCCAACAACGCTGTGTCGTGGTTGCCTTAGTGCAGACACTTCACCTCCTCTGAGGGCAGCCAACAGCTATCAGAACTAGCATTGCCTTTTAGACGTGGCTGGAGCGTGCTGACCCATAGGACTTTAATCCTGTGCTTGAGGCTGTGCACAGCCTCAAGGAGAAGGGGTCAGCTGGGGCCTACAAAAGGCCAGGCCCTCTTCTGTGCCTCCAGAGGCCAGGAAGAAGGAACTGATGGAAATCAAACACGCCTGGAGAGATGCTAGACAGGAGCCTTGCAGCACAGCAGAATACAGGCTGGACGTTGCTCACACCAAGGCCACCACAGGCACACAGCACAGCTTGGGTCTTCAGCCACCTCCCAGTGCAGAAGGGTAAAGGGGACCAGAAGCAGGCAGCAGGAGCATCTCAAATTAGGGAAGAAACGGAGGACAACTAGATTAAATGGTCGAATATTCAATACAGCAAGGGGAAAGGGAACAGCAGCAATATTTAAAATAAAAGAGTAAAATACATAACTGAAGGTGGGCAGCCTACCACTCATGACCTAAGATCTTCAGGCTCTTCTTTGAAAGCCATTGGTCTCTTAGGACAGAATCCCAGCAGCAAGGAGCTAAAGCAGCTCCCAAGCCCAAGGCTATTTATAAACACTGATTAATTTCTTAAAAAAGCTGTATGTGGCCTCCCTTCTCTGGTAGGAACCTACCTCCCCTAACCAGATCAGGTGCTGAAGGCAGGGCCACAATTCATTAACCCTTTCCAGTCTTGGTGTTCTTTGAATGCCAACTGGACAACATGCCTTATTTACACAATCCTGCAGAAAAAGAAGAGAGATACTTGGTGTATCCTCGACAAAAAAGGGTTTTAATAGGATTCAGAAAGATGTAAGCATATTCCCTGTTGAGGATTGGGCTGCATTTTAGGGAGAAGTCAGATCCCAGGGGTGTGTAATTCCTGTCTCCCAGGAAGGAATTGCCTCAGGCTTCCAAGAAAACATTGGGCTGTGATTTGCAGAGAAGGAATTTTATACATTTTTCTGTGAAGTGACCTTGAAAAGGATGTGAGGCTCCACTAGTGGAGTGTATAAGCCATAGCTTATCTTTGGAGTGACTTAAACAAGGATGTGATGCTCAGCTGCCAGATAATAGTTTGCTTCAGTGATTTAGTGATTTGTAGTCATTCAGACAGAGCTGCTTGCCTGGCAAGTCAACATTTCACAGAATTTGGGTACAGGATGTGACTCCCAACCACACTGATGATGCTGTTTACGAAAAGGAAGAGATTCTTACAAGACTGTAGTTAACTTGATAAACTAGTTTTAAAAATATGTCTTTTGTGCCCTTCCAATTGCAATAATCCCAACCGCACTTTACCAGCTGAGAGTATGATGATGTAATGCTGAGGACTGGGCAAAGGATGGGGTGGTTTGACTGCACTACTGTGATATTGGTAAAGTAATTTCATGACCTTGTGCCTCAGATTCCTGCTTGTGAAATAGGAGTGAACTAAAATGTCCTTTCTCCCACAGTGCAGCTATTGTGTCTGTTCATACAGCTAACTTTTCAAGACGGGGCAGTGCCAAGCAAAACACAGCCCTTGAAGAATACTAATACAATAATCAATGTCCTGCATACATTGGCATCAGTTTACAAAAGTGATTTGGTGGTTATACATAGCTGTGGGCCCAAGGCAAGAATCTTAGAGGGCCTTAGGTTTTTGGAAATGTGGAGAAATCTGCTTTCATATGAAGAATTTACGGATGGTCAGTAAGATAAATCTATATTTTATTTCCCAAACAAACAAAAAGATTAAATAAAATCCTGAAGTGTCTTATATTCAGTACTGGGAAAATAAATTAAGGCAAAAGGTATTAATCTAAGAGACATATGATTAAAACAAATCTAGGAAGGGCAAAAGTTAGAAACCCAGAGACAGTTACAGTCTCATTAAAGAGATAATGAGTTATTATCAGGATGCTTCTGTAAACCCAGTGCATTTTCCACAAGGTGCAAAGTAACTGTCCCCCAGGAGTACAGCTCTTACAAGTAACACTGAGCAAAGGTATTGAGCTCTGCTCCCACGTGCTGGGCACTGGCTTGGTCCCGCCACACAGTTCAGCCAGACTGGTGCTACTCAGAGCTGCCTCCTGGCTAAACAGCACAGTCCATGCTACCCACCACATGCCCTGAGCTGAGTTCAGCCAAAACCCAAGTCTTGGCTGGAGCAAGAAGGGCTTCTGCCTCTTCTAATTCAGGTGTGTTCATAAAGAAGTAATTATGTTTGCCTTGGAAACTACTTCCATATTTCTTGTGTGTTCACTAATTTCATCTAGGTTGCTAATTTAAGTGCTGTGGATCACATGGGAGAACCGGTAATATGGATGCTAAAAGATCCATTACTGGTTGATGTCAGTTTCCCCCCAATTTCCACTTAAGCAACACTTTAAAGTAGGTCAGAGCATTAATTAACTTTTGTATGAAATCTCTCCTCAGCCCATCCTGCCTCCCATTGGCTAGTTAATTAAAATCAGCACCAATATTAGGCTGCTACTTTGCAGCAAACCCTCCTGCTATTAATTATCCTTTGGAGGAATAAATTAATTATGGGTTACTATGTCTTAATGCTCAGCTGCTCTCCTGTAGCTAGAAGACAGAATCCTCTCTGTCCTGCTTGGGTTTCCTGGAGGTAACTGGGTCACAGGAACACATGCCTTGGCTTCACCCTTTGCTGTACTCCAGCTTGACAAATCTTTGTGGAAGATAATCTCCTTAAAACAGAGGCTAGTTTCTTCCAGCTTTCTTCTTGAAAACTGGCTCCCTGAGCACCTTACAAGGACAGAGCTGACCTTGGAAAAGTTTGAATTCATGTTTGCAGTGAGCTGGGCTTTGCGTTCATGGAGCAGTAGGCGAGACTCATCTATCTTTACTTCAAATGGCAACGGTATAGGCTCCTGGGTCTGAGTAAACTGAGCAGATTTTCAGTCAGTGGAGGGCAACAAGCATGTCTGACTTGCTGCTTATCACCTCCTAAGGGAAACACCTAAACAATTCAGAATAACTCTGTTTTAGAAATCCTTTCTCCTCCCTTGATGAGGAGAGGATGGTAAAGAAGATGCTTGGCTGCAGATGGATATTATGTGCAGCGGAACAAATTTTACCCTTAAGACAGCCCCTTCTTCCTGGGTAAAACAATTTTTGTGCCCTGTGTTGGCCCTGGGAGAAGCATGGCAATATCATTGCCTGCCTGAGGGTCTTTTTGCCTGTGAGGTGTAAAATACCTACTTGGCTTCAGGAAGCTGTACCTGATATTCTTGATCAAGGAGACAGTCACAGCTTCTCTGAATACACAAGAAGACAATATTGTTAGTGGCTTGAACTGCACTGACCTGGGACTGGCAGCTCCAATTCTTCTCCTAAAGTTGGCCAGCCAGGCTGCCACCCCTCCCTTGCTGTGCAAGGATGAGAAGAAAATCAGCTGCAGCTGTTTCCCGGTACAGAGAGACCCTGCTCTTTGAAGTCATGCACCATGACAAGGAATTCTCTTTATGAATATAGCTGCCTTTGTTTTGTATGGCAGGAATACAAAAAGGGGTGTTGCTGAGTTTATGTCTGTGGGCTTAAATTTGGCATCTGAACCCTTTCCAGAGCTTTGAAAAAATCTAAGAAAATACAAGATACTATCACGATTTTAGATGTTAACTGCCCACAGCTGAACTCCAAAGATGTGTAGACAGACAACAAAAGCAAACAAAGGCTTTGGGGTCTGCTTTTGTTTTGCCTTGTTTCCCTCCCCATTGTGTGAAGTTTAGTCATTTCAGCCTCTGTCTTCACCTAATTCTTTCCCCACTGTGTACCTGTATATCTGGCTGCCAGCCCTGTAACTACCTATGCAAATAACAAAATGAGCTGTTTGCTAGAAAAGATCTCCCTGCAATTGTAGTTTCTTCCAGTTTAGCAATTGTGCAGGCCACTCTGGGAACTGTGTCAGAAAGTAGTTACTTCCAGCAACAGGGCCCTGTGGCAAGGCTTGTATAAGGCAGCACAAATTGTTGATGCTGGTTCTAGTACATGTTAGAAGCAGAGGGAGTTTTGCCAGTGAGCTCAGTGGGAACAGGACTGAGGTTTTGATGAAAAATAAGCAGAATTGTTTAATTGACCATGAGATTTGAGCATTCCTCAAAGTGGTCCTTCCCAAGTTTGCAGTCTTTCACTGGCACTTCAGCTCAGGGCAAGAGAAGCATATGATTTTTTTTTAAAACCTATCCCTAACTCGTTTTTGTTATCTGGCAGGCAAAATTTCAGACCTTTTCTTGATAAGCTTCTGGAAACCAAGGCATGGTTTCTCATGAGGACTGCAGGCTCCTCTGCAGGTGTACCCCAGATGCCTATTGCTCACAGGTATTATCACACCAAGTTAACAGCCACGGGACCTTGCCAGTGTTGAATTACCAACTTCTGTGCATCAATACTTAGGCAAGAATCCGCTTCCTGTTTTGGAATAGGTCTGTGCCACTCAACAGGCAAAACAGTGCTGATGCTGACTGGTTCTTTAGAAGTATGCCTATAAAATGTCACTTATTTCCTTACTGGTGAATTTAAAAGGTGAAAAAGGCACTTCGTGCTTTGGATGTATGAAGAAGAACTGAAGAGATCAAACAGGATAACTTAAAAGGTAGTAAACTCAGAAACACCAAGGCACGCAGACAGGCTGAACTGGAGATTAAAAGGACAGATGTACTGGAGGTTCCCCCCTAGCTGGCCATCCGCATGGTTTCCCTGCAGCTGAAGGAACTCCCCTGTGTTGCACCAGAAAACTCCTGGCATTTGAAGGTGTGCATTTTGTGCTGACAATACACTTGAGTCCTAGAATCAGCTACCATTTTCTCAGTTCTTCACGTGTATCTGTTACTGGCAGTAGCCAAAGGAATATGCCTTTGTGCAGCAGCTCTGGACTGACCACCACAAATTTGCAATCAAATCCAATATTTTTGTCCTTGCTAAGCCCTTCCCACTGGTAAGTGAAGTCCTAATGCAAACATTAATCTTTTTCCTTCCTTCTCTTCCTCTCTACAGAAAATTGCTGGCAGTTTTTATGACAGTTTGTATGAATACAATCTCCTTAAGCAGAAAGAAGATGGTATTTTTAAACCATATTCTAAAAAAGCAGTTCCTTAGGAAAATCTGCAGCATTGCTGCAAAGCAGAGATCTGCTTGGGCTGAAATAGTGCTCAGTACTAGGACTTCAACCCACGTGGGCCATTAGGTAGTGGTAAGTCTTTGCAGCGGCTGTCTGTAAGCCTCTGTGAAACAGTGAAGGCACCCAGCTGCCTGCTGTCACATCACTGGAGACATCACCCCTACAACTCATATCCTGGTTATCCTGGTTGCTTTTCTTAAGCCCACAGAGCACAGTGGCCAGGATGCTGCTCCCAAGTGCTGGCTCAGCACAGCTGGAGCCACAGAGTCCAAGAACTGGATTCAAGTTCTGAGATTTCTAGGAGTGGTCTAATGAGATTTACTGAGCTTTCTGGGTTCTAAAAGCTGCCTAAGTTGCCATCTCAGCTTTCTTTTCACATTTCAATGTTTGTGTACTTTTCTCCGAGGAGCAGGTTGGTTTGTTTGTCTACACCCTTGCTCCAGAGGAGCAGAGGCATCCAAGGGGTGCAGGTGATCTGACTGGGGTGAAAAGGGTAAAAATATGATGAAAAGAATGAAACTACTATTAAAGTCCATAAAGGTACACTCCTCTATGGTGCCATCACAGCAAACAATATGCATGTTTAATATGAGAGGAAGGGGCATGATATGCACTATGATATGTGCTGTGACACAGCACTGGGATTTGAAATGATCTCATCTTGCTCCTGGATGAAAAGCAGAACACATTCCCCTGGAGAGCCAGGCATTTCATTTGCATTTCTTTGTCTATTGAGCAAAAGTATAACATGGAATCTGAGACAAGTGCTTTCTTTTTCCAGTGATTTTTACAAAATTCTCTTTACATTACAAACTCAAAATTTTCCTTACATTACAAACTCAAAACCATTGTTCACCACTTTGACAAATGAGTAAGAAAATGCACATTTTGGATTGAGAGACTTGTCTTAGGATTTTTCTTAAACCTGTCCAGGAAAACTGCTTCTTCAATTTGAAGAATATTCTGTCTGTGCCCTGTGGTCTTCCCTTATCAGCCAGCCTTCACACCCCATGCTTTCTTTGCTATCCTTATCTAAGATACTGTTGTTGTTATGTTAGATAACTTAGAAGTGCAAAATATGATGTGGCATTTTGTCTGGGAAAATAATAA
This sequence comes from Microhierax caerulescens, assembly GCA_035590215.1. NCBI lineage: Eukaryota > Metazoa > Chordata > Aves > Falconiformes > Falconidae > Microhierax > Microhierax caerulescens. The sequence goes on from JAVJGJ010000059.1 coordinate 90,222,951, forward strand.
AGCCAAGTCTACTCACTGCAGTATGAATATGATTGAAGACAAATATAGCTCCTTCCAAAGTCTCAGCTCTCCCAAACTCTTTACCTGTTTCCCAACTTTATCTGCCTTTGTGCAAGATTTGATCACATCACAGGACACAGAAGACACAAAGATTAGACACTTCAGAAGGAAAAAACACAGTTATAAACCACTGATTATCCTAGGGCTTGCTCTTTTAACACAATTGCAAGGCAATGGCTGATGCAAGCAATGATAACTACTTCCTCTTGCCTTTTGAATACAGGCAATTGCTGTAAAAGTGATGCCTCACTATTCGTAAAGTAGTTCATGTTTATCTGTTTGCACACTGAGATATGAAGCATCCAAACATCAGAAAATAGAGTTAAGATCTAAAAATGAATGTATGGTTTCTATTTTCTAAATTAATCATCAATAACATAGCTTATGCTAGTGTTAAATTTAGACATAGCCATTTCTGGCATCCTTCTTGTGTCCTGGAAAAGACACAGTCATTTAGCTCTACCTGCTTTTCCAGATGTAGCCCATTCTTGTGGTGTCTAGATCCACATTCTGAAATTAATTACATCATCTTTGCCAAAAGATATTACTCCTGAATTAATTTCTCTGTCTCTCTAGAACCAGTACCACCTGCCCAAGTAACTGCATAAAAAGTGGCAGTTGGTGGAGCAGGGCTCCAATCCGTATCTCCCACATGTTCTCACTTCCTAAACACATCTTCTGTTGGCATTGTGGGCACAGATGGGAAAAATAACACTTCCCTGACAACGTACCAGCGGGGGAGATCTTCTGCGAAGGGAAACCTGCACCAGCTGGCCCTGAGATCACGCAGTCAGAGGGGTTCAAGTGGGAAGGGATTCTGGGGGTCATCTGGGCCAACACCCCTGCTCAAGCAGGGCCACCTAAAGCTGCTTACCCAGGGCCATGTCTAGCACTGCTCACAGATGGAGAATGGCTGCTTCAACCTGTACAAACATTGGAGAGAGTCCAAGGTGCCAAATAACCTGGCACATTTCAGCCTGATTACCTTGATTTCCTCCACCTTCCTTTCCACATCTTCCCTGCTCAAGCTGCTTTCCTCTTGGGCGCGGTTGGCACAGCACAGGCACAACAGATACCCCGTGGGGAAGGGGACAAAGAAATGAGTAGCACATTGTGGAGGTGACAGAGCCAAAGGTTTTGCCCCTGGTGTGTGTGTGAGGTATGCGAGGCTCAAGGGAAGGCTTTGTCTTTTGCCACTGGAGCAGGTCACACTCGGTTCCTGCTGATCACGCCTGACGCAGTTAGGGCCTTTGTCTGAAGCCAGTGATCGGAAGGCACTGTAACCCTCAGCGTTCAATCGTTTTGCAAACCCTGGCATCAAAGGAATATATTTGCCTGACACTTCTGCACCTTACCCTGGCATTACACATGTGACACCTGCTCTCTGCAGTGTTGATCGAATTGTTTGAAACTGCTGATGGAAAAACCGAGACTTCATCCCTTGAATCGCTTCCTGGGAAAAGGTTCAGAAGATGCTTTACGGGCCCAGGCTTTCTGGCAGGAGAGTTATTCACCCATGGCAAGACTCGCCCCAGTGCTCCTCCACAGGAAACATGGGAAAGCAGAAAAATGGCTCCATATTTTGCTGTCCCATGTGTCACTGCTCTTCCCCTTTCCAGTACAGTGTCAGCTCTGCTTGAGGTATTAAGGAGGGAGGGTGCCTGCGGATAAACAACACCCCCGTGTGAACAAACATGGGCCACAGGGTGATAAGCGTGAGCGCCCTGGAAATTGCTGTGCCCTAGGAATGAAGGTCCTGGATCCAGCAAAACACGACAAACGTACTAATTTTGAAGTGCATAAGTGCTTACATTGGCCTTGTAGGATTTACTGACCTGGGGACGAGGACAAGGGTCCTTTCTCCCATGACAGCTGTGGGTACTGTCTCTACAATGTTCCCAACCCTTATCCTCCAGGAAAGAGGCATTCAATGTAGAAGTCACTAAGAGGTCTCAGGAGGATGAGAGACCACAGTATTAAAGCCTAAACTAAAGCACACTGAAGTCAACACCTGCTCATTGATGGCTACAGATGCTGGATCAGGACTTTAGCAAATAACTAATTACTTCTTGAGTTCAGGACAGCTGTGTGGAGTACCTGTAGGGGACTTGTACACAAGCTTTCCAGTTAATTTATTCACACAAACAATCCTCCATTGTGCAAACAGTCCTATTAAACAGAAGCATTACAATACAATTAAGGGCTAGAGGATTAAGCCCTGAAATAAGATGCAGAGTAAACAAAGTATGATATTGCAGGTATGAATTAATGTTTAACAATAGGCAGACAATGAAGTCAGGATAGCCGTGAGTTACATGGCTTTGCTGTCTCCTGAGCTTATGAGCAAAACTGTTCTCAGCGCAAAGCCATGGTTCTGTTTTTAAACATAGCTACTGTCCAAAAGTTACAGCTGAGGTTATAATCTATCTGTGACAGGGCAAATAAAGGTGACAATGTCATAGAGAGCATAAAGTTTTGGCAGGAGTTTACTGTGCAGATTACTCTCCCTGCTATCTTCTCAGCTAGCACCAATTTTACTTTTTATTTTTTAACGTGCTTAATTTCTTTTGTCCAGTTCCCTAAGCAAGTCGAAGTTTACATGGCTAGGCTGTGTGTTTGTATTTTTCTGCTTTCCAGTACATTCTGAATCCATCCATTGGTTCTGGACTATATTGGCAAAGTGGCAAGGGCTTTTGGGGACATTTTATTTGAGGAGTTGGTGACCACGAGCAGACCATGCCTGCCCTGCCAAGCTTCACCCACAGGGCTTGAGTAGCTCATACATTAGAATGAGCAGCTGCTGCAAGGAACCTGCTTGAGCGCCCAGGGCCAGCCCAGGCTGTGCACTGGTGGGCGTTATGACAGTGGTGACAGCCCAGGCTGTCAGGAGAAGATACCTGGTTTTGTTTGTTAGGCAAACTAAAAGGCACCACGGCACGGGACAGAGGCAGAGCCTCTCCACAGGTGGGATATGCACAGCAGCCCGTGGGAAAATCCAGTTGGGGTCTGTCCCATGCTGCTTGCAAACCAGATTCCCAGCACCTGAAGGGATGTAAGATTTACTTGCTATCTGTATTCCTATTTTTATTCTATTGTACTAAACCAACTATTTTATTATGCCACTTGTTGGAATTTTCTTAATCAAGATATGGAAAAAGCCCCACATCATCTTCCCCTTTTGCCCTCCCAGCTGCACAGAACAGGATCTTAATGTCCTAGGACACTAGGTGCAGAGTCAGGACAGGAGAGGGCACACAGCTCATGGGCCACTGCTGAGGGTAAGCCTGAAGCATGAAATCAATCCTTGAAACACAGATGTGGGAAAGAGATGCTGACAGTCAGGCTTTTTAGCTCCATAGTCTATAATGTTTAATTTTAGAAATAGCATTTTAACTCAGTTAATAAATATAAAACCACCTCTGAGCAGCGCAGTCATTTCGTGCAACTGAGTTGGGAAAACAAGATATCTTTGTTTTGTTTCTGTAATAGTTTGCAAAATGCTTTCCTTATTGAAATAGAAAGGATGTTCTGAATATATAATTTTCCAGAAACATCTGCTGTGCGTGAAGGTCTTTGACAAAACAAACCATAACTACTTAGATTAGGAAATATTAAAGGTCTGTTGCAAAATAAAGTAAATAGAAATAAACAGGAAATAAGTGAATGAGTAGCCACAGCTTATTAAGGTCAGTTCCCCTTGCTTTGGATTTAAACTGTATCCTTTCCCATTATGTATTTTTTCCAGGAATTTTTCCTCTCTTTTTTTGGCAACTGCTGCTTTTCCTTTCCTGCTTTAATTGAATTATCCCCTTCTGTCCTTAAGAGAGTTTGAAAAAATAAACCTTTATCTCTGCTCTGCAGCTGAAAGTGATGATCCCTATGCACAAGACACAAATTGTGTTTCAGAGTATGTCAAACCCTGGTTCATTTACTGTATTTTTAATTACTTTGATTTAATTCAGCCTGACTTTTGGTTTGGTTTAGGATCGTCTGCAGAAGATCCATGGGATAATGGAATTTGAAAGCTAACATAGTAGTTTGTTGAGACAAGGCAGTCTACCTGTCTCAGAATCAGCATGCTCTGTTCAAAAAACCCTCCCAGTAGTTCCATTTTTGGGTAAAAAAGAATGGGATTTTGCAAGTGCCTTTTACCACCCATTCCTTAAAAAATTCCTCATTTCAGTCAGCATCTATGAACCTTTGCAGATTTTGATGCCATGCACACAGTCCTGGGACCTGACACAAAAAGAAAAACCTACTGAAAGATCACACTTGTTTCTGCTATTTGGTTCTCAGCATTCATTAATCTAAGAGACCTCACTGTGGCCTTTCAATATTCAAAAGAAACACGGAGAGAGACTTTTTACCAGGGCTTGTAGTGACAGGACACAGGGTAATGCTTTTAAACTGAAAGAGCATAGACTTAGATTGGACATGAAGAAGAAATTCTTCATGATGAAGCTGGCAAAGTGCTGGCACAGGTTGTCTAGAGAAGCTGTAGATGCCCCATCACTGGACATGTTCAAGGTCAGGTTGAACAGGGCTTGGAGCAATCTGGTGTAGTGGAAGAAGTCCCTGCCCATTGCAGGACTAGATTACCTTCAAAGCTCCCTTGCAGCTCCAACCGTGCTGTGATTCTAACTCCACTGAACAAAGGTGAATGTTTAGTCTCCAAAATGTCTTTTGAGCATCATACGATCCCTTAATACAGGTCATGTTCTGAGCCCCCAGGATACTAGAACTCTGGTTTGCTTTAATAATGTAAAAAACTACTTCAGCTTTAAAGTGATTAAAATGTTTGTGGAGCAATGCTTTGAAGGGAAACAGCAGAAATAATTACAGTTTTATCCTGTTCTGGAAGAGAGCAAACAACCCTCCCAGGCTTGCCGCTAATGCTAAAAGAGATCACTTCTCTGCTCTCACACCACCTCTCACGCTTATATATTTATTTGTACTTTAAAAATATGAAAGTTTTGTAATACAATGCACAACTAGTCAAGATTCAACACCAGCAGATTTTAAAGGCAAGTACTTTTCTGCTGTGGAGGGAGGTGGGTGCTGTTTATGGAGCAGCATGCTCTCTGCAACACAGTCTCTGCTCAAGGTAATCATTAAAAAAACCTGCAGGAGCCTCAGACTAACCTCCCTGCAAATCAGTGGGGCTTTTTGCAGCCCAGAGAAATACAAGGTGCAACAAAAAGATGCTTTCTGCCCAAATGGTTCTCTATAGTAACTCATGCAACTCGAGTCTTCAAGTGACTAATGGTGACACAAACCAGTGCTCCATTTGCTGCCAGGAGCCCCGGTGGGAACACGCTGCATTTCCTGGGGTGCTGGCCTGGGCCCATGATGACCAAACTCAGCCTGGGACTGCGACACAGCTCTTCCTCGCTGGGAGCCTTCCCCATGGATTATTTTAATCATTATTTCACCTGACCTCTCCACAGTGTCAGGTTCTGAAAGGAAGTGTTGCAAGACAACATGGAGGGTTATTCTTTCAGCAGCTGTTTTTCAGACACGCAGTTTCCCCAGATCATGAACAGTGGCCAAGCTTCATGGCTGGTCTTGCCAGCAGAGCTGCTGCACTGACCAAACAGAGCCTCACATACTGCAGTTAATCAGTCATCTGTGTGTGTGGCCTCTGCAGCTTTGTCTGCACTACCCCTGTGCACCGGCTTGGGATCAGGCCAGTACTCCGGCACACCTTGATCTCTTTCATTCTCCCAGCTGAGAGCAGCTGGGAAGATTTTCAGTGCTTTTCTATGATTCACACCAACAAACCATCTAGGCTTTAAGATCTCACTACCTTGCACCAGTTACAGCCTAGATTTTGCAGCTTTTATTTTGCTACCATTAGTCCTGGTACTTTTTTTTGTGTGTGTGTGTGTGTGCGTGTGAAAACCAGCCAATAATCCAATAGATTTTGTACTGTTTCAAAAGCTTAGCTATCCTTTACATGTCTGGGGTGAACCTGATATACCAGTTTCTGCTGTTGCTAACACAAATGCTGTGCATTGTTCTGCTTTATAATGTGTAATTTTTATCACTGATCTTGCATTTTTGTAGTGGTTGCACTTAATTTTTAAAGCTTTTGACTAAAATGTGAATGACAGAGTTGTGAACAGGTTCACATGGAGACAGCCACTGAGGAGAACTGTCAGACTTGGCTGGAGCAACAAGACCTACTCACAAGTAAATTTGGATTTGTAAAACAAGCTGTGTTCAGTTACATACATCTGTCTGTATCTTCAGAAGTTAGGAGATGGAAGTTCTTACCTACTCCCAGCAAGGAAAATGAGTCAGAATTGCTCCAAAAGGTTTCTTGTTTTGTATCTTGTTAGCCTTAAAAAAAAAAAAGTATCTCATTTTTGGACATTTTCAATGCTGTGGGCAGAATAGGCACATTCTGCTTACAAGAGCTATGGGCTGAGCAGGACAGAGACAACCAAGAATACAGAGTAGGTGTAAAGTAAGTAACATGTTCTCCTTCTTTCCTACAGAAGTCCTCTCTGACTTTGCTCACTGATAGCTGTCTCTGTTTTAAACCTGAAGTGATAAATGCCTCTGAGCTGCTTTTTCTACAACTCCATTGTTGCAGCAAGCAGTGTCCTGGCAGGTAAAGAGGATTTACCTTCCAGCTGCTGATGTCCCCACTTGTGCCAAGACAGCTTTAACATTCATCCAACCTGTCTTTGAATTGTTTCAGCTCCCTAACCTGACGCAGAATTAACCTAATTAAAAAAATAAACAACAAACCAAAACAGAAACAAACAAAATACCCACCCTCTGATAGAGAGCTAGCATAGCTCTGTGAAAGGTTAGACAAGGGCCAGAGGGAGGACAAAGGGCAGGCAGGAGTGCAAGAGCAGGTGCAGTAGAGCCAAAACGCTGCAGCCAGATGCTAGACTGGCTTAGGACAAGGACACCCTTCGCTTCTCCTCAGGCTGAGCTCTGCTCACAAGAAATTGTGTCCCTGGGGTATGGCTGCATTCCCAGGAGCAACAGCAAACCTAGGTATCACTTCTCCTGCAGTAACCCTAATTAATATGTATAAAAAGGAAGAAATATCAGTTACAGACAGGAGTCTACACCCTTAAGGAATTTCACATCAATAACTGAAACTTAAACACGTTTCTCTGTCACTATTGGTATGTACAGCAGATGGAGAAGAAAAGAAAGTGATACAGGATAGGAAAAGCTAACATTTTACCCTATTGAATTTGAGGTCTCCCACTTACTTTCTCCCTGTAACTGTATTCAGTACAGGCACACTTCAAGAAGCATCAAGTCTGGAAGCAGAGAGCTTCAACGGACAACAAGAAGTGTCACATTCCTGCCCCTCTTAGGCCTTTTGGTGTTCACATGGGCACTGGGAGTACCACTGTCCTCCCCCCCGTGAAACACTGGCCACCACCACACCACAACTCCACATTATTGCTAGCCCTGGCCCGAGGTGTCCAAAGGAAGCACTTGTATCACTGCTCTTGTTATCTGACAAAACACAACATTCAGCTTCACATTTAATTAAAGCACAAACATGACCTTAGAATGGCACCAGAAACAAACCTTCCTGGCTGTCATAGGAAATCCCATCTCTCCTTATCTTAGGGCAGGTGTTCCTCCCTATTGTTGAGATTAAAAAAAAACAACAAAACAAAACAGAAAGAGAGAGAGAGGAAGGGAGAAAGAACGAACTTTATTTCTGTCAAATTCCTGAGCCACCGTTGTTCTCCATTTGCTGGCCACCCTCGCTTCTGACACAGTGAAATAGGTGCTGCTGGCAAAAGAAGCATAGAAGGTCTTGAATACAATTTCAGAGACAATGAGATGGAGATTGTAACACCAGAAGATTTTGTGCAAGAACACAAGAGAATGGCTTATAATTGGCATGCAGGCAGAGCTAGGGGTTCACAGAATAGCACATATACATTTATACATACAAAAGTAAAACATAAGTTATGTATATTACCTACTATATAAATTATAGACACATAAAACTTACTATATAACTTCGGTTAGTTATCTAAAAAAAAAATCAAAGAAGTTTCATAACTGTAATTTACTTTGGCCAGTTTAAATGCAGTACTTCAACAGCCTGGTACTTTAGTTATTCATGTGTTTCACAATAAAGCTTATCCTACGCATAACATCTTTCATTTCAGAAACTACAAACCAGCTTAGATCAAGCAGCAAATCATGCTCAGGCACCCTCAAGACTAATTATAGTATGTCTCCTTTCTAATCCAAATCTCATGTCTCAAATATTGTATTAGCACCTGGGGGTTTTTTTGGAGGGAAAGTTTTCTGTTGTAACATTGTCTACCACTGGTGCAAGGTGATACATAAACATTTAAAAATGACTGAATTTTCTACAGGAGAAAGGGAAATATTTGCAACTATTCTTTTCCTTGTTATAAATTTGATATTTGTTAACAGTAGCTACATAAGTCTTTCATTTTATATTTATGTTATATTTGGTGATGATCTCCACCTTTCAGGTGTGTTGCCACATTTGCTTCCAGCACACCTAGTCCTTGCATGAGGCACTAGTCTCCTCTGGTCAGAGAAATCTGAGCTATTCCAAATCCAGAGTAGCATTCCTCCCCTCCCTCCACACCTTTTTCTCACCTTCTAGACTTCCCTACTGTAGGCATTTAAAAAGTTTTGAACACAGCCTTATCTTCTCACTTAATTCTTACCACCCACTTCTCTGATGTGTTTCTGTGCTCCCCGACTACTAACTCATACACAGAGAAAACAAGATTATATTATATTACAGTATACATTACAGTGAAAATGCCATTGCACAACAGGCCTTTTCCTAATAATTCTTTCTCATAATTCTCCATGAGACTGGGAGGGTTTTGCCATGCTAATAGCAGTTCTACTGTCTATTCTTCCAGACTCTTAGAGTCACTTTTCTTTAGTGCCTGTAAATTGTCCAGATTTCACATTAGAAAATGACACAGCAATACTCTGTGCCAGAGAAAAGGTCAGAAGTGAGCTTTCAAGAATAAGTGATTCTACAAAAAGATAACCCAAAAGCTAACAAGATACTACATGCCTAATGCTGTGCACTCATTTGCATGATTTTACCAGCTATTTTTATTCACACTAACCCATCAGAACCAGAACAACTGCAGAAAAATCAAGTGCAGTAAAGTAAGGAGCACAATTCATCTAAATACATGCAGCTTTCACCAGCTGTGAGCACCGATATTGGTATAACCAGTTCACTGGATCTGCTAATCCAAACTATAAAGGAGGAAGCAGCTCATCTATAATTTAATGTTTACAATCTTTATTTATAGTATGAATGAAACTTCATTTGTAGGTTGAATCTATAATTCTGGCAGCTGAAGAAAATATTACATTGGCTACAGTAACAGACAAATGCCAAAAGTATTTCCTCGTGCCTTTTTAGTACAGGTTTGCTAGTGTATTCTGTGCATTAGCCTCAACCACTTATTTCCTGCACTTGGGCAAGCATCATTGTCACTAATCACAAAACCCAGGCTGCACAGGTCCCACAGGGCTTTGTGTCTCAACTAGTACAGCCTCAAGGCTACTAGGCTATTCTGCCTATGGCACACACCTCCTCCAACACTGCATCATACGCTGTCGTGCTGGGAGCAAGGTACAGTTTTAAGGTAGCCACCACGGTGTTTGGGAAGGCTGCACGCATACTGCATCTTTTAGCTCTTTCACTCCTGCTCAGGAACTGCATCGCAACAGTATCATTGCCAGAACAACAACAAAACAGTTTGTCAGAGAGTACTGGCTAAGTACTAAGTACTAGTAATTCTTATTGAAATGCTATTGTGGAAAGGGGAAAACATGCTTTCCAACATGTGCAGACATAGTTTAAATAGAATTTGTGTTTGTACACTTGAAACAGGTCTTGTAGCTTTGTCTTTCTGATCTCTTTGGGACTTTTGCAAACAGCAACTTGATACGACTCAGGTTACATGATATAAACCCCCTATTCGTTTTGCTATGTAAACAAGAAAAGCAGACCACCAATCTTAACTTTTTGGACAGATATATGAGAGTTCTATAAACTCATCTACATGCTCTAATTACTGTACAGTTTTATATTATCTTAAGGAGTAGCTGAGACTTGTCTGCTGCGTCATGGCAAAGTATGACCTTATCTGATCCAACCATATTGAAGCAACTCCTTAAGG
>JAVJGJ010000059.1:90237317-90252510 GCA_035590215.1 Microhierax caerulescens
CTTCAAATATGTTTGTTCTGGATGGTGTTTTGCTCGTTAAGAACAGGATGTGATGAAGGCTTTAGGATGCCCCTTGCAAGGAGGGCAGGGGCTGGTGGGGGTCTGTAGGCAAAGCCCCATCCCCAGGCTGCAGCTAGGCAAAGCAAGCGAGACCGGAGATCCCTGTTGTGAGCCAACAAAGTGACAGGGCAGTGGCTTACCAAGGCTCGCAGGGAAAGACCGTGGCAAGGGTAGGGAAGGAACCCCAAGTGGTGTCTGGCCAAACCCATCACCCTACTCAGAGCTGGGTCTAGAGCAGCTTCACTGCAAAGTGACAAACAGACAACAAAAATTGCTTTTTCTCTCTGAAAGCTGCCACCAGCCAACCCAACGAAAGGGAAATAACCCTCTCACCCAGGCTCCCTCATAGTTTACGATAAAGAGCCTTTTGTTGCATTTTAATTTGCAAACTTTCTCTTCTGCCATTCTCATGTACCACAGTTCCGGAGACTCATATAATTATTTTTACAAGAAACGCTTTCAGACAAATAAGTCTGGGGAGGTTTGTAATTTCTATTACCTCATGGCGACTCTATTGATAGACAGCAGCACACCTTGGGAGAATTAGAGAGCATAAAGTAATGGAGGTTTTTGTCCTCTCAAGACAGAGCTGTGAGTGCTGCCTGGCTCACAGCCAACACCACCAATTACCAACCTGGAGCAGGAGACAGGTCTCAGCACTGAAAAATTACCGTTTTCCAACAAGCCTGGTAATGATGGAGCTGTACTGTAAGCTACCATTTTCTTTAGGGCCTGTTAGGTGTCCAGGACTGCAACGTATTTTGAGCTGCCTCAGTGTTTAGGGACAGTTGTTGTCCCTACTGGGCGGGGAGGAAGGATGGAGTTTGTATTGCTGCTTCTTGCCTTTGCTGCCACTCGCAACTCTTCCCTGGCTTTGTTTTTCTGGAAGCCCTTTATGCCAGGAGACAGAACAGTTGAGCATAAAAAGCAACTTTGGAGGCACTGTCATTGGCAATTATGCTTGAAAGCTAGAGATGTAATTACTGTGCGAGAACGATACCACTGAAAGAGAAATTGCAACAGTCCTATCACTTGAGACGTTTCAGCACTAAACCAGACGACTCATGAAATGTCAAGAAGCAAAAAACACAGCACTCGTGTATTTCCCACCTCCAAATCCTGGTGCGAGGGTTTCTGTTGACATCAAAGTTAACTATTAGTTGGGTTAATTGAGGACACAGGTGCCCCACTTGAATTCAGCTGTCTGGGTAACACATTTTCTTTTCTCATACTTATTTTCCTTGACGCTAACCATTGCTAGAGAGTGGCTGAAACTACACGGCACTTTAACAATTCCCATTTCATGCCTGCATTTTAAATTAACACTTCTTCACTCAGGTTGATGATTTTTGCGTGTTCGTTGGGAATCTAACAATTACATCAGTGCTCCCCAGCAAACAGGTCATATTCTCCATCTCTCTTGAGTGTACAGGGTACCAGTACATTTAGGAGAGCACCGCATTACGATGTCCCTATCTCCATCATGGATTGGCAGCATAGCAAAATGCATGAAGAAAGCACATTTCAGTAAGATGCATAAATAATTAACAAAAAGGTATATAACAGCATGGCATATAGGGCTTTAAATGCTGTAAACCGACTGTCTTCCAGCACCAGCTCAAAGCAGCAGCTTCACAGAAGCTGATTTGTGCTGGTGTGAAATCAATGTGGAAACCTCAGCACACCTGCCCTCACATCTGCATGGCCAGACTCACTCACCCAAGGCTCTCCCAGCACAGCCACATCCCTCCCACAGTTCCTAGTGTAGGTTAATAGCCCAGAGTGTGGCTGAAGCAGTCTTTAATTTGCCACTTTTACGTCCATCTTTCAGGGGGGAAAAAAACCCCAAACAATCCAACACTTTTGTTCAAATCATGTTTCAGATGCATTGGGTAGAAGGGAGCCCTGGCACCAAGACAGGCAGCCCATGAGCAGCCACAGCACTTCATTGTGATTACACAATGCATTATAAAAGCAAAATGTTAATTTTATCTGAATGCAAAACAGGACAAGTTAGGGCCATGGGGCAAGTCAGGACCACAGGGATGGTTGGGGGTGATGGTGGACACATGATTGCTCAAGCAGGATTGGTTCAACCATGGTTTCTTTTCCCATCTCCTCGTATCTTCATTCTCAGATAGGTTGCTGCTGTACCCAGCCCCAGATCCACAGCCAGATACAGCCAATAAGCCCTTTCAGAACTGCCCTTGGGATGTGCACTATGAAAAAAATTCATACCCCCAAGCCCAGATATTCCCAATTTATCCATCCCTAAGCACCAAAAGGCTTTTAACCCCAAGGAAAGCACTTCTGCTGCAGGGCAAGCACAGAACAGGCAGCAAAGAGCTTGACATCCAGATCTTGTCTGGCTCACACCCCTTATCTCACATCCCCATGTATCACACAGCATCCTCCTCCAGTTCTTTCCCACTAGGGTCTCTGCTTCCTGCACTTGGTCTGTGGCTGCTGCTCTCTGCCAGGCCACTTATCCCTGCCATGGCCCGTCAGCAGGGAATTTCCTCCCGCAGGAGTAGCACTCGCATGGCACCCAGCCAGGGAAACCAGCTCTGGGCCAGTGCTGCCAGCAGCCTTTGCCAAAGGAGTGAGGGCTTTCCTGGGCACAGGGGCTGTGAGCCACTCCGGCTGCATCAAGGATGCTCCTTGAGAGATGAAAAAGCCATGTTAAAAAATAAATCAACCTGGCTCGGGTTAAAGAGAAACAGATTGGAGTTTTTTCTTTTCTCTCTTGAATTCATTTGTTGGAGGAAGGAGGCTCAAAGACACAACAACAAAATACATGTTGAGTCAAACTGAGATTATTTCTTTCAACCTACACAGGAAAACCTCTTATATTGGTTGAGGGCTATTTATCCTTCTGTGTAAGCTTCCACTTATTTATGTAGTAGTGCTTTTAGGTTGATTTTAAAACAACAAAAATATATTGCTTCAAAAAGAAGCGTAAGAATATTTTGTTTCAAATCCCCCTTCACTTTCACACACAGAAATATGAACAGTTTGGGGTCAGAATTGTTCATCACCTGATTGAATCACTAAATAATTTCTGCCCTGCATGGGGCTGTATCTCACAGTGGCTTTACTTTCATTAAAACTAGTAAAAGCAAGAGAGCAAATGGGTAACCTGGAGGTCGCTGGCAGCCTTTCTGACCATTTTCCAGGATACCCCCTTTCCCTGATGCCCTCATGCTAAACTCAGCTCAGTGATGGTGACAAATGACCCCCCTTCATCTCACAGACACGGTACATAGATAGGTGCTATTAAGACCTGGTCCCATCATATCAAAGCTGTCCAGGTCCCCAGAGGCTGTGTGGTGAGACCTCACCAGCACCAGGACCCATTTTGGGACCAGTGATGGGCGACTGCCACTGCTGAGAGGGCGGCTGGTGGCTGCTGGGCTGGTGAGGAGGCAACAGCTAGCCGGGGTGTAGTCTCCAAGGTGGAGGAAGTGAGGAGCCAGTGTATAACCTGAACTTGATCACCCTCGACCCAAACCCTGAAGAGGAAAGCCTGCACACATGACGTCTTCCTGTTAGGAAATATTAATCACGGCCATGTCCAAACATGGTAAACGAAACCTCAGGAAAACCACTCCTCTGGTGATCGAGTGCTGTACCCCAGCATATTCAGGAAGGCCCTTGTGCCTCAAAGACAGGACTCACCCGTCATCAGGGCACCATCTAGAATTACGTATTGCTTTCATGACATTTGCATATTTGAAGCAAAATCTCAACTCCTCCCCTCTGTGCTTCTCTACTGCTGTCACCGTTGTTTCATGGGCTAGGGAGAGAGGCACTGGGCAAGCCAGCTACTGGGGTGAAGCACCTGGACATGAGAAGCGTGGGGCAACCAAAGGTTATGGAGTTGCATCAAATACAGCTGCAAAATACACTTGAAGATGTTTTCAGTCCACCCTGGTTGCTCACCCTTGCACACCACTATGGTTTGCTGCCCTTGCAGCGGTGCCATTAGGGCAACGGGTGGGGCTGCCCTGTCCACAGGAATCACTGGCACACACTGAGGTAAGACCAGAAGCAAAAATCCTGGTGGCACTGCTCTGCATGCTGGTACCAGACTGGCTTTGGTGCTAGAGAGGACCTCTTTCAGCGTCATATTAATTTTTTTACTAACATTTTAGCCCCAGAGTTTGAAAGGTTTCACTGGTGAAAGACCTACGGGTGAGGCTTTCACAGCAGTCTACTCTAAAAGAGCTGTACCACAATGAAGCTCTCAGCTCGTCTTCTCCACTCTTCATAGTCAGACTGGGCACCTTCCAAAATACGTCTGGGCCACATTTTAGCAGGCAGCTTCACAGTCCAGGGACTCTGACCATGCCACTGTCCATTGGCCCCGCTCCAGCCCATGGGGTGGAAATCCAGCCAGATACTGAAATTGGGAAATGCTGGGTCAGTCTGCACTTCGCCTACCACTGCAAAGGGTTTAATCCCTGTGGTACAGCTCTCTGAAAGCTCCTGGTGGTCAATGAGAAGCATGTGGAGATCATCAGCTGAACGCTGCAGCGACCAGAGCTGGAGAGTGAGCTGGTGCAGGATTACGGGCATCCCCCCAACCCCAGCTGTGCTGGGAAATCAACTCCCAAAAACATCGTGTCTCTTGCTTGTGGGACCTTCAATCCCTCTGGGGGCCAAGCCTTGCTTATGGGGCATAAGTCCCTTCCAGGGACCCAGTTCTCTTTGGGAGTACAGCTTATAGTGCTCAAACCCATTTTTGTGGTCAGCCCTTGCCCATGGGGCCTAAGTCTCTTTTAGGGGCCCAAACTCCCTTGGGGGATCAACCCTCACCTGTAGGACCCAAATACCTTTTGGGGAACAAATCCCTGTGGACCCAAAATCCCCAGTCCCCTCTGAGGGCCAGGCCTTGCTGCTACGCATCTTCGGGGAGAGTGGTGGGAACCCAATTTGGAGTCCAAAATTTGCTTGTGCATCCCAAACCCATCATGGGACCAAACCCTGTTTTGGGGTCCAAGCCTTGCTTGTGCAGCTCAAAACCCCTGTGGGGCCCAAACCCCTTTTTGGTGACAAGCCTTTCGTGTAGGTTCCAAGCCCCCCTGGTGTCCACAAAGCTTTCTGAAGGCCAAACCTTGTTTCTGGATCCCAACCACCTTTGTGGGGCCAAAACTCTTTTGGGGGCCAATTCTTGTTTGTGGGCCAAGCCCTGTTGTTGTATGCCAATCCCTTTTGGAGGCCAAGCCTCTCCTGTGGGACCCAAACCCTTCAGAGGGCCCAAATCCCTTGTGGGGGCTAAATCTTGCTTGTGGGTCCCAAATCCCCCTGTGGGTCCCAAATTCCTGTGGAGCCAACCACCCTGTGGGGCCCAAATTGGATTTGGGCTCCAAGCCTTGCTCATGAATCCCATATTCCTTGTGGGGCCCAAAGCCATTCTGGGGCCTAGATCTGTTTTGCCGAGTGTTAGCGTTTCAGTTCATTAAAGCATACGCTTTTAGATGGAGAGTAACTTTCAAAATGTTTTGAATGAGAATTAAATAGTGGAATAATTCTTCATCATAAAAGGTAGTTTTCCTTCCAGATTTTTATATGCATTTCTCTTCTAGCGCTGTTGCCTATAAAATAACTATAGAAAATATTAAAACAATCAGAGGAATGCTGTTTGTCTTAAATAGAAGCTACCAGCCTAATCTCTTAGTAAAGCCGGTTGCTTCTCAATAAAATGGATATAGGCTTTGAAAACCCTTTTTAAAAAGTTGTTTGTTGTTGTATGGAAAGCTGTGGGGAGCATTATGAGTGTTATTTATTCACATAATTTCAAAGAGAGGAATATTGCTGTGATCATGAAGAACCAACTACCTGGTTAAGAACTTGTGAGCAGCAGGTTAATAACAAGCAATGCATCAGCAACGAGAAACCAAACTAAAGCTGTTCTCGTTTAGTTGCAAACATGCCCCAGCCATTTCCTATCTTTTTCAAGAGCTTTGCAAAGCTGCTGGGATATAGCTAAGACTGAAAAGTTTGCTACATGGACGGTTATTTAGGAAATGCTGAAAACCATTAAAATCTTGTTATTTAAACAGAGCAGATGCATTATAAGCGAACATAGTATGTCAGATAAGGGATCTTAAGTCTGATTACTAGGGCTGCCTTGGCCCTGCAAATGGGTAGTTAAACTGATATTGGAAATAGCATCTTAAAGATATTTTTCTCTGTTGCTGTATACGAATATCTTGCTGTTTCAGAAACAGTACTTGGTTTTTGGTGCTTTCTAAATATTGGCATAACCCTATTGGTAAAATTCCTGCCTTTGAATCAGAAGCATGTTGAAATCTTGTATGCAAGTTTGTTTCCTGTCCAGTGTTAATACTGCAATGCAGTATGAGAGAGCTGCTGACTTTGTGGCTGTCCTTTCTCATGCAGTCAGGGTGCAGGGGGAAAGGAGGGAGCAGGAAGAACCTTCTGGTTGTTTGGGTGAAGATGAAGGAGTTAATGCTGTAATGCTGTTTCTAAAAATTCTCCTCCAGTTTTTGGAGTGAATGTCCTGACAAGTTTATCCTCTGACATTGTTCTAAATTCCAGGTGTTAGCAATTCTTGTAACTATAGTTATTTAATTTTATTACATACTTAATTTGTTACTCTAGATAGACTATAACATTCTGATACATGTTAGGACCAACCACAAGCAGCAGCATCTGTTGTTCTTTATGCTACAAATTTGATTGGGTTGGAATAGGTATCATTTAAATATTAAAGATATAGTCTGAAGTAGCACAAGTTGATATTTTTATACTCAGGAGTCTAATGTTGTGAGTAAAAACGACAAAACTGTGTCTTAAAACAGTTTTGTTTGGTTAGCCTCATACCTTGTCTTTGTTCAGCACAGCACCAGATCTGACACGTGGTGGATTTTCTATTGCTGCGTATAGCACAGCTTTCAGGAAGGTAAAATAGAAGTACAGCACCTTCTCCTGCAGTGCATGGTCATGTTCAAATGCAGCCATCCTGAGGGAGGTTGCAGGCAGCTTTGGTGCCCTGTGTCGACCCCGCTTGTGCCAGCTTGTGCTCTCAGCTGTTGAGTGACTTGGCTGGGACCGTGGCACCTTTCCCCTGCTTCAGGCTGGAATTGGACCTCTCCTTGGTGTTTGTAGGTCTCATGAGTCTGTACTTTTAACTGCAGAATGTCTGCTTGAAATCAGAAAAATAAAAGCAAAAATACTGCAGCCTTGATCTTTACATGCAAAAAAAGTGGAGTGGTATTTTGAAATAATTGAGTGTATGTTTACTTTCGCAGTACCAGCAGTCTGCACTGTGGTCTGTGATGAAATGTGTGCTAATGGTATGAAAGAGCCTGTTTGTGCACACATGGTCTGTATTTTTCTACAGATAACTGAGCACATTCAGTAATGTAGTGGTTAAAAATATTCTTATGTTAAGAACCAGCTGGTTTAAAGTATTAAAATGCATTCCAGGAATATCATGGCACCTAGGTACCTAGCTGCCGCATTTTAATTGTCTGTTTAATTACATTTGAAAAATTCCATTAAGTACCTATAAAAAAATAATTTACCTGGATAGCTTAAAAATAAATAATAAATCACCCATTAGAAAGATACTTTTGTAAGCTGTATTTGACCCTCGTTCAAAAGTCTGTGTTACATATTATCCAGTCATCCTTAAACATAGCGTTACCCAAGAGAGTTTTTGGTTGATAGCTTTTACATCAGAAATTTCTACTGATTGTTTATTAGATAGGGTTTTGGGGCACGGTATGTTTCCATTGAAGTGCTTTTTTACTTCATCATCAGCATGGTGCCAGATGCTGATTATCTTCACTGGACTAAGTCCACGCAGAGGGTCACAGTCTCATATTAATCTGGGTCATCTAGTTTCTTGGAGCTTAAATTGAGTTGTTTGAGTTCACACTCCATTAAATGCATCCTAGAGAGGATAGAATTTGCAAAACTTTGGATCCCTCTCATGTACTGGAAGAGCAGTGTTTTGCTTCTTGTTTAATCTTGAAGTTATTTTTGTTATGAGTTCTGATTATTCTCAATAGAAACCTTCCCTGCAGGACCCTCCAGTTTAGAAAGCATAGAATTTCCTGAGGCTTGGTCAGTTTGTCTCCCCTCTCTTCCTCCATTAGATTTCAATACATTTTTTTCCTTCTACTGACAAATAGAACCAATCATTCTGCAACCCTTACAGCCAACTCACAGTTGCTGAACTCAGCTTTTCTATCATAATATAGTTGCCTAAAATGTTTCCTGCCTGATTTTGAAAGCTTTCTGTCCATACAACAAAAACAAAGTTCAGGGCCTTCAGGCTTGTAAGTCTCTTCAGTAGAAAAAGATGATCACATTGTATTTTAGGCCTGTCTCAAACATTGCCCTTAGAGCATTAGAAGTCAGAGCCTTGCAAACCTGTTTGTGTTGCTATTAAAAATCTCACTTGTATTGAGAGAGCTTGTCATCTGGCTTTATGAATGCTATGAATTTTTATAAGTCTGGAACTTGGTTCCGTGTTTGCAAACTAGGTTGTTACATAGCAGCATTGTCCCGGATTACTTGGTGTGTATTTATCTAAGCCTGAAATACTGAGTATAAGATACGGGAGAGCAAACAACCAATCCTCTTAAAATACATTGGAAAGGTTAAGGAAATTGGGGGGGGTTGGTAATACTCTACTAAAGCTGAAGGGTCGTGAAGGGGTTTTATATGCCACCAGACCCGTAAGCCAGAAGGTTCAAATAAACTTCAAGCTTGTAATTATTATATTAATTCCATTTCCTGATATATTTTGACCACAACAAAAAGTTATGTTGTTTTTCCCCATCCATGATGACATTTGCTACCTCATTTTAGAGGAAAGCTGTGATATTGTGTTCTACCAGAAGGAGAGTCTGAAATGTTGTCTTCTCTCTTCTTCCAAGTGACTTTAGGGGTCCACAGCTCTTTGCTTGCCTCTTCCAGAAGCGCCTTTCTTGAATCAGGAGGGGAGAGCTTGGGTTCCCTGTCACTTGGGGAAGTACTTTAACTCCTGTCACTTTTCCTTCAGGTGCCCATGAGGAGGAGAAAATTGTGAAAGGAAAGCTTTACAGGCAATATTAGAACAAAGGGTTCATTTTCTCTTCTGTTCAGCATGCAGAATACTATGCCTAAAATCTTTGTTGCTTTTCTTTTGAGTGTATAAAGGCAGTGAAGTTCTAAGATTCCCAGTTGGTTTTCCTCCTAAGACCACGAGGAGAGCTTTGTCTTGTGGCAGGGGAACCAAGGCTTCCATGTGAGCCTGCCTACTAGGCTGTGTATCTTGCCCTTGCTCTGGAAGCCTGGCAGGCAGCTGATTTTATACTGGGAGGTTGGTCGGTGGGCAGGGTTACCTGAGCCGGGCTGTGGAGGCAGGTCAGCACAGCCCCAGGACTCAGAGTGCTGCTGGCTGCTGCGCAGTCACCACCTCCCTGGGGAGCCCGCCCGGCTTGTGAAAGGTAAGGGTTTGCTTTGCGATAGGAGGAGAGCGTGAGAGGGACTTGAACTGTGACATGGCGGGGGAAGGAACATGTTTCTGTTGTAAAAGCAAGAATCTCTAGGTAGAGAAACACTCTTTTGTTTGTGGTTTGTGTTTTGTTAGTGAAGTGCTGATACCGTTGTGTGAATGTCTACCTGGGTGAGGTCTCCCTTTCCCGTGAGGAAATGACTGAGATTCAGGTGTTCATTGCTTGCTTGCATGCAGTTGCAATCCATAAAAAAAGGGAAGTGGGACACGGGCTGAGGGTGAGTTGTTTGCATGCATGTAGCTGCAACAGATGTGAATTGAGCTTTAATACATTTGAACCCAAAACTTATTTAAAAATTATTATCGCGCAAGGACTTCTAGTTTGTAAATCTGCTTTGTTGACTTTATTAATATTTACCGATTAGGAAGCAGTTAACATTTTTTTTTTATGTTAACTGTTTTAACTTGTTTCAGTTCCTCTAAACAGACAGTTATGACCCCTCTGAGCTGAAGATTCTTTACATTCTCCTAAATGGTTTTTCTTTACAGGTGTGGGGAGCAGAGAGGATTTTCTAATTGTCAGCTGCTTTGGTGAGGCAGCGCTCAAAATCTGCAGGAAGGGAAC
Source organism: Microhierax caerulescens (assembly GCA_035590215.1). Classification (NCBI taxonomy): domain Eukaryota; kingdom Metazoa; phylum Chordata; class Aves; order Falconiformes; family Falconidae; genus Microhierax; species Microhierax caerulescens. The sequence continues at coordinate 90,247,478 of JAVJGJ010000059.1, forward strand.
GTAGGGTTTAAAAGATTGCCTGACACCTACTGGCCAGAGGATTTGATTGTCTAGGGTTTCTTGCCATTTCCCTCTGGGAATTAAATTAATTATTCCCTCTCCTTCGGCATCATCAGTATGCTTTTTTTTTTTTTTGCCTGTAGCTGCAGTTCTGCCAGAAGAAAAATCGTGCCTGTGTTTGTTGATGTAAACTAGAATTTTCTGATATGCATCCCTTGGGCAGGTTGAGCAGGTCTTTGAAATAAAATACCTTTAGAGCAGAATTTTGACAACTCTACGAAGTTAGTTTATCAAAATCTCCTTACAGTTAACTGCCGTTACATAGAAAAGCAATATTCTTTTGCTAGGCAGTTTAGAAAAGCCCACAAATGTCTTGCAAGTAGGTAAACAGAATTTTTACAAGATTGGATAAAAGCTTTATGGACAATAGGGTTTCTGATTTCAGATAGGAATGGATGGGTAGTTAATTTGGAGTAAGACAGACATGCTGGTTTTTGTCAAGTTTAATTTTAAGTCATGTTGCGATGGCAGTGAAAATGTGGTTTTTTTTTGTTTTGTTTTGTTAAGACAAAAGCCAGTTCTTACTTTGGGGAACTGGGTTCAGGCTTCAGCTGTCACTTACCTGCTTTATAGTCTCTGGCAAGGTATTTTTGCCTACTTCGTCTCCCCCTTGGCTCCCCTGTTTTTTCAGTTGAAAGATGTCCAAGCAAGGATAGTTGGTGAATGCAGCCAAGGCCCTGAACTACTCAGCGGCCTCATAAATGCGTGCTAGTAGTTAATATTCTCTGTTCTAAACTGAGATTTTTGCGTTGTACTGGACCAGTTTCACAAGTCCAATTTTAGTTTCAACACTGAAACATGCTGCACTTATGTGTCTATAAATAACTGCTAAAAATAAATGCTAGAATGTGTCACTGTTAACATACAGACCACCTAATGACACACACATGACAAAGTTCAGAAAGGGTGTGCCCTTCATGGAACTTGTGCTTCAGTAGTTTAAGATTTTATCATTTACAGAAATGTTACTTGTAAAAGAATACATGCAGAATTGAAATATATGACCAGAAACATCCATACTGCTAGAATTTTCTTGCTTTCATTTTACCACTGAAAAGTCATCTCCCTTGATGTGAAGAGAGGGAAATGGAGGAGGAGAAAAAGGAATGTAAAGTAAAGGCATCAATAGTTGGAACAGGAATAGATTGAGAGGAGGAGGAGATCCAGAAGAAAAATTGTAGGCATTTGAACTTCAGACCTTAACTAACCTTCTCACTGCCTGGGAGGAATGAGGATTGACTATGAGCTTCCCCCTGCCTTGCCACCCCTTGGTGTCTGACTTCCATTAGCTTTTCTTGCTTTCAAGGCATCTGTTAAACTGCCCTGTGCCCTTTGAAGCCAAAGGCTTGTAGTAGAGCTAACGAAAGGTAGACTTGTTCTCTAGGGCTGTTTGTTCTTCTTCTTGTTATTAAAGCTGTTACTAAAGGATCGATGACCAACATTGTACTGAAATAATGTGCTCTTGTCCTGTTCAGGACACCATAAAAACATTCTACTTCATTGGTTTAAAAACAAAACCACAACCCACAGTGACATAAAGAAAATGGTTAGTTGAGAGCATTGCAAAGTTAATTCTGCATAGCATTAGTATGATTATTTTGCAGCCCATGTCCAAAGGAATGTACTTGGGTGATGACAGTTTGTCTGCAACAAACAGTTGTCTGGCAACATCCAGACTTGGACTTTGATATGACTAGTACTTTCATAAATAATATTAAAGGGCTTGTTACGTCAATAGTGTTTGTGCTGTATGAGAGGGGTGGGATTCTGCCAGCTTTATTCCATCAAGTTATTGTGTACTGGAGGAGGGTAGAAAGTTGAACAGGGTCAATTCTTGAACTACTGTCCTGGCTACAGGCAGTCTCTTCCTGCTGTGGTGTTTGGAAGACTGCTCGGTGCTTGCAGTTGCTGGTGCTCCATGTAGAAAGGCTTCAATTATTGTTAGGGGAGCAGAGTCCAAAGTCCAAAAAAAGAACAGATCACTGCCTGTGACAGCAGAGAGCTGTCATCTCTCATGGGTTCTTCCCCTTTTTCCTTCAAGGTGGTAGCGCTTCTCTGTGAAACTTCTATTGTGTTTTGAAGAGGATGCTCAAGAATAGTATAGCTGGGACAGTCAGAAGTTGCTGCTTGCCAAGTGTCATAATCTTAAATGTCTTACAACTTCTGGTGGCCTCTTGGGGAGCAAAATTAGTCAAAATAGAGGTTTCCGAAAAATCTCAGCTTAAGACTGGTAAATGCTGCGTGATATTGATGCTTGCATATGGTGTTTCATTTAGTAGTCTTTTTCTTGTGCCACTACTGTGACGGTGTCTGCTTCAGCTGGATGCTGTTTTCTGGGGCTGCTGCTGGTTTTAAAGAGCAGTCTGTTTTTACTGTTCACTGAAACAGTAACATCACTAGTGGTTTGCTTCCCTGTAAGTGGTGGGATTTGTGTTTCCTCTTACTTAAGATGGCAACAGATGTAGTGTATTGTTCCTGAAACAGAGTATCTTTTTCCTTTCGCTATAGGAGATTTCAGCTATCCTAAGACAAAAGTTCTGCAGGTATGACCTCTTCTCAAGTCACCTTTGAAGTAAGAGGACCATCAGTACCAGGTACGCAAAGCATGCTTTCTCCTTTTCTTATGGTTTAACTAGATGATGACTGAATAGAAGGATGTTCCAAGGCTGTCTTGTCTGCTCTCCACAGAGGTAAAAGAATGCATTAATTCTAATATCAAAATAAGTCATTATAAAGTACAGTAGTAAGAAATTTCACATAGGAATTTGAAAATGAAATTTGGGAATAAAAATGTTTACCTTTTTCTTCAAACAACAATTTCATAGCGTGCTGGAGAATTTGATGCTGACTGAAATGGTTATGATTGTTTTAAAATCAGTATTCTGTCTCTAGTAACTCTTTATTCCATGGAAACAAGTATTTACATTCTGAACCATGATAGTCAGGCATGCATTGACATGTTTGTTCTGATTTTTTAGTCTCTCTGCATCCCTAGTGAAAGTTCTCCATAACAAGACGTGACTTCCAGTGGGAATTAAGGACAGAAAGAATATACAGCTTAATTCAATATGCCATCTGTGCAAAAATGTGTGAAATAACTTCTGTAATCTAAATAGGGAACACAAGATGTCAGATCACGTAGGACACTAAGATTTAGTATTGATAAATTGTGCTTATTACTTTGACCTTCATCCTTAGGAACTTTGAAGGAAGATCACCAAAACCATAATTGGTGGTTGCCTGACAAAGGCAGGTGAATGTGGAGCATGTACAGACTGGCAAAATCCCTGTTACAGACAAATACCAGATGGCATAGGCGCCTCTTGTAGTTGGGGGGAAAAATGATAAAAACATTTCAAGAGTTCTGACATCTGCACCATGTTAGACCTTTCCTGTGTTGCTCCCATTTGCTTGGGAATTTGGGAACTAAACATTGACACACAATGTGGACATGAAGCCTTTACTAAGGCATACTGTTTTTATAGAGTTCTGGAGAAAACTTTAAAGAATAAGTTGACCTTAGATCAAACGAGGCTCTAAAGCATTGGTGTAGCTAATCAATGTAGTATTGCAAGCCATACTTTTTGTTGCTTGCACTGATGTGATGGTGCTGTCACTAGTAAAGTTGACTTTGGATTTGTTAACTTTCTCGTGTACTGTTAGTATCTGCAACAAAAATCAGCATTAGGGAGAGCTAGATCCTGCCTCAGTGGCTGGTTACAAAGAATCACCTGGAGATACTTACCATTTGTATAGCATAAAGAGGTGACACAGAAAGTTGCTTCTGCTAATGAGGATATTGATACTACTGCTCCTGACTGGGGAGGAGAGCTTTGAGATGCAGCAGTAGCAACATGCGTTCTTGTGAAAGAAGAGAGCTAGGTTTTCAGAATAATCAGCAGTTGTACAAACAGCAAAATTTCCACTTTATTTAGAAATGTCACATACCAGTTTTGTCAGGTCACCAGGGCAAGTGGTTGGTTGAGGAGACAAGAATCCCCACTTTGAGTGCTAATGTGCTCCCTGTGTCCTCATCACTGTCAAAGCCAGTGATTCCAGGCTCACTGGCAGGATAAAAGGGCATTGCCAGTATAGGAATGATGCTTTGACTCACTCCCTCTAGCCAAACCACTTCTGGAGTCAACACTGGTAATGAAGCCTGACACATTGACGTGGGCTTTTACGTATTTGTGACATGGAGTGCTTCATTCCTGCCTTATCCTAGCGGAAGGAACAGGGTCACTGGTTACTGGCTGTAACTTCTCGAGGTCTTCATCAGGTGTCACATTAAAGGAGAGGTTTTCCCCTCCAACCCTCTATGTTTAACTAGTCTGTCAATGTCCCAGAAAAGATGAGACCCTTTTGCCTGACCAGCCTGTCAGAGCTTGCTACAGAGACTCTGCTGGATCACACACTGTGTCGGAGGGTGGTTTAACTGCTCTACTCAGGGATTCACTAGTCAAATCAATTCTTCAAGTTTCCACAAACTCTCACAAAACAGATCTCAGCTGGGATTTTTTTACTGTACAAATTCGTGGCAGATTGAGGTTCGAGATAGCTGTTGATAGTACACTGACTGCAAGAACAGGTGTGAAATAGCATACACACAAAATCTAATCACAAATAAAAGCCAGCTGGAGTTAAATCATTAAATGTGCATAGATTATAGTACAGTTCTTACCTGATAGGCGTCCCTATGAGGAATATGGGTTTGGCCCATTGACTGATTCCAAGAGTTATGATTTGTCTTCCCTAGTTTCTCCCCTTCCTGACTTTTATATTATTTCTTTACTTCTAGATGGAGGTTGAGTGACTCTAGGCATACATACTTTAGCTACTCATAGGTGTAAACTTCTCTCTCTTTACCTTTAAAGGAATAGTCAACAAAAAAATACAAAGCACATGCTCGGTGAGGGGTGGTTGTACCTTGGAAGAGGATAGTTTTGAGATGGAATGTGTTTTGGTATTACACT
>JAVJGJ010000059.1:90252610-90262775 GCA_035590215.1 Microhierax caerulescens
GATCACAATGAGAAAAGCTCATCCAAGAAAAGGGATTTTGCCACAGTTGCTGGCTCAACAGCCAACATCTTCCCTTATCTCCCTCACTTGACAGCTGCTATGAGGTTTGTCAGTACATGGTGCCATCAAGTTCCTGTTCCAACAGGGCTTGGCCTCAGTGTCTTCACTCCGTTCCACCCCCATTCAGGTTCAGTTCCTTTAGCAGGTGCTAAGGTTGCAGGTTGTGTGTTGCCTGGGGAACTGCCTGGGAGCAGATACTGTTTGTACCAACTGCATTCCATCCTGGAAATAGCAGCTGCAGTTTTACCCTAAAATTTCTTTAATTTTATAATACAAATCTAGTCATTTTTCCACATCGGAACAGAGTCCTATTCCAAGAGGTGGTTAGGTGGCCAAATACTAGCTATTATGGAACAAAAAATGGAGCTTCTAGCTCCCACCTGTATACGAACATACTGTTCCAACAGAGCTGGCCCAAGCAGAGAGGTGCAACACCCCGAAGGCTGTGGCAAGCTGTGAGGCTGGGCAGAAGGCTTGGAGTAGCTTCCTCCTCGCTGCAGCTCAAGGAGCTCTGCCAGTGGTAGCATCGGATTCCTCAGCAAGGGGAAGGGGAGAAGTTGATGATCTCTGCACTTAAAACACAAACCCAAGCAAAAGCCTGAGCTTAAGCTGAGCTTAAATTGCCTCTGAAAAGACAGTTCCAGTTTATCATGCATTTTGCTTGTGCCTTTCCTGGGAAAATTTAAGAATTATACAAATCCTGATTCAGCCTTGCAGTGTAATTGTTGGCATGAGTTGGGTGACTGTGCATCTTGTTTAAATGCTGCCTTTTGTATGTTGTACCTTGCAGAGCAATAAAGTATTCAGAGAATGTTCACGTTTGTTTCAAAAAGAAGGCCAGAAAATTACTCTAGCTAGCTGCTACTAAGAGGAGTGTAATTTAGGTGGCACTTTGGAGGTTGGCCGATGTATGCACTAAGCTGTACTAAATAATCCTCTTTTAAAGGGATATTAAAAGAATTTTAGCTTTTCTTTAAAATATCCAGTCAGAAAGTCTAACTGTGTGGTATTCAGGTGGTCTTCCCTCCCCCCTTTATCTCCTTCCTGCAAAAACAAACCATAATGTAGCTTAGTAGAGTGTGGAAAAGGGAAACCGCCTGACTTAAGCAATTGTGTGCAGTGAATTGCGTAGTGAGTGTACTCGTACAGCTGGTTATCTGTATTTGTATGCTTACAGTGAACATACAAAAAGGCTGATTTTTATTTTTTTTAAATTAATTGGAACAAAAGATTTTTATAAAAAGGGGATCGTGGTTCAAGATGTTCTCAAATTATTTCAGTAAGCTGTTTTTAAGAGCAAAATATTTTATTTAATTCTTGGGGTTTGCAGATTTTTTTTTAAACCCCTGGGTGTGCAGGGTTTTCTTTTGTAAGCAGTTCTGATGGTATCTCTTGCTAGATTAACCTGTATAACTGGAAAAAATGCAGACAATTTTAGAGGGATAAGGACTTCTTCAAAACTGTTATTTCAGACTTTGAAGTTCAAGTTATGATATTTGGCTTAGTAAAAGCTATTAAAAAAAAAAAAAAAGGGTAATAAAAGGAACAGTATTACTGCAGGATGATTTGGAAGCCAGCCCTTTTAAGGGCGGTTGTCAGTACTTCCTCTCTCAGTGAGATCCTTGTGATGGTGAAGAAAACGCTGTTGTAGTTTTGGGTGGGGGAAAAATTCCTTTATGAACCAAAAAGAGGAAGCTTAGATGGGTGATTCTGGTGTATGTTTTTAACATATCTGAAGGTTTGACAGCGTAGGCTGTACTTATTAATTCCATATAAGCTTGAGAAATGATGATTGTGGTTTTTTTCTATTTGTTTGGGATTTTTTTAGGAGAGGTTTTTGCTATATGCGGGAGCTGCAGTGCTTTGGGAAACTGGAATCCACAAGCTGCAGTGGTCCTTCAAACTGATGATCGGTAAGTCAGTATTTGGGATTTTTATTTGTTTCCTTTGAAGCAGCTGGAGTTTTGGAGAAATACGTTTTTTCTGGTTTTGAGTTTGTAAACTATTGAGCTACTCATACTGTTAGTAAAACTCTACAGACTTTCTTGTGTTACCCTTGAAAATTTTGAGGGCTTAGGAATGTGTCCAAGAAAATGCTTAACTTGGGTATGCTTTTTCTAGTTACAGGTGATGCTTCTAGCATTGTGACTGGCATATTTCAGTACCTTAATAGTAGACATTTTGAAACACTGCTATAGATAACTTGCTGTATAGTTACGGGATTGAGAATTATAGGAGATGTTTATATCATTTACTTTCTTTTTAACCTAGTCAAGTTATTATTGTGGCTATAAAGAGATGGGGAGAAGATTATTTAAAATGAGAGTTGCATTAAGATGAAGTGGTTTGTGAGTACACAAACGTGAGTGTACTTGAAGAAATTTTGAACACAGTGGAGAAATTCAGCTGTTTCTTAAAATGGTGCCGTGCTTATCACTGTTTGTATGATGCAGGAAAATAGGGCTCGCAGGTTGTATTTATAATTCTGTCAGTGACTTGCTGTGTGAGCTTGAATGAGTCCCGAAATTATTTCATCATGTTTCCCCAATCTGTTAAGTGAGGCTGAGAATTCTTGCTCCATTATAGAGCGCTTCGGACCTGTAGATTAGAAAGTGCAATTTCAGTTTTAAATATCTGTTGTGCTTTGTGCATTTTGCTAAGTTACCTTGTAAAAGCTTTTCTTGCAGCAATACACTAAACCTTATTTTAGAATATCACTAACTGTTTTGTTGTTTTCCTCTCCCCCAGTCAATTATGGAAAGCTACTGTAGAGCTTCTTAGAGGAGTTCCTGTTTGGTACCGGTATTTTAAAGGGTACTTCCTAGAACCTAAGGTATGTACAACCTTTTCTATTTTAAGTTGGCTCATCCGTAGAAAAAAAAATCCCTCACTTGAAGTAAAAAGGATTTTCTGAGTTCAACATGACTTTTTAGAAATAAATCCTAAATTGCAACAAACGAGACATTAAAATATTTGTGGAAATATAAGCAGTTCACTTCTGGAAATACATGACTGTGTGCTGTTAACTTTTAATTATTTTTGTTAAATTGTCTCCTCTCTTTTACCAGTGCTAGTGTTTTAAAAATTCCAGTGATAGTGAAATGCCTGACGCTATTATAAAACTTAAAATGATACAATGAATTCTCATTAGTTATAGTGAGGCTATAACAACTTTGACAGTTATCATTGAACATGGACTTCAGCAGGGCAAGGATCTGTAGTATGGAAGCAAGCAATAGCAGGAGAAAAATGTGAGCAGGTGTATTTAAAATTGCCTAATCTTCTACAGTTTTTAAAGTTTTTACTGCAGATTTTTTTGTGAAGCATGAGAAGTATTAATTAGTTTTTGTGCTGCATAATTAACATATGTTAATCTCTCGGAGTGAAAAGGTGAAGCAAGGAATGGGGCATTCCAGTGTTTTCTCTAGGTTTGTATATAGGTATTTGCATGACTTGGGTGGTGGGGGAAAACCTGAGAGACAGACACAGTTGTGTTTTTAGAGGTATTGATATCAAAGGTGCATGTGAGTTGAATGTATATGGCGGTATACTGGTTTGTAAAAACTGTACTAGGGTAAGCAGGGAGTTCTTCAGACTAGGGATGAGACTGCATCCAGAAAAAAGCTGGACTAAGCTGGGAAAATAAGCAGCTGCTCTGACTGTTTTTCTAAAATAGCAAGTAATATTTGTAAGAAACAACCCATTTAATACTATCTTTGCTGTCTGTCTTACTGTATTAATAATCCTGTAGCTAGCCATTTAGTTCTTTGAAACTGAGATTATGAAGGCCATAGCTAAATGTGTGAAGGAGTTAAGAATCATCTCATCTATATATTTTAAATATTTTAAATTACTGTCAAGAGCGTGTAAGTTTTTGTCAGCTGGACTAGCCTTTCTTTCACTGGAAAATTATTTGACAGTTGTCATCTCAGTGAAGGATGCTAACTTCAAATAAAACACAGTTCTGTTTTTTCATTACAGCATGTGAAGTAGTTTAATCTGAAACTGATGTTTAAATTTTACTCTGAGGCAAAAGAAGGGAAGGCTAATAACAGATTTCTTTTTCTGAGGTCAAACTAAGGCCAAAAGTAGATCAGTTCTTACAGCCTAGCAACTCTGATGGGACTCTTACATTTTTTTGAAAATGCCCATACGCTCAAAATGTAAGCAGTAGCACACTAGAAAAAGCACACTTAGTGAGAACAGATTGGCAGAAAATGTGCTCATAGACAACAACTTCTGTTTTAACATTTGAAAAAGTTTACGATATGTATTGGTGAGTGTGTTTTTTTAAGTAGGTACTCTGTATCGTGCACGCTTTATGTACCGTGTGATGCAGAGTCTGCCAAGGTAAGTATAAATTTTATGGAATACCAGCATATATACAAAGGAGGAAAAAAGAAAACCACCCTACAAAACAAAATGTGAATTACCAGGGTACATGGTTATCCAGTTAGCAGTGTCTAGCCTGTATTTATTAAGTGCCCAGGACTTTCATTTCTTGTAACATAAAGTCTTTTGAAGAAAAGAATTACAGCTAGTCTTTTCTCCCTCTTTCTGTACATTTTTTGAAGAACAATGAAAAAGCAGGTTCCCTTCATTCTGACATGAATATAATGCACAGTATAGTGCAAATGAGACAGTATGTGGAGGACTTTTAGCTTAACAACTCTGATAAAGAAAAGAGACTTCTAAGTTACATTATTCTGAGTGGTTTTATTTCAGTAATTTTTTTCATTTGGCATTGCATGTGATTAATCTGCTAAATTTGATAGGCTTGTGATATATGATCCCTCAGGCACTGTTAACTTTTTATATCAGCACGATTTTGTGTCACGGTCTGTAGTAGGATAAGCTAAGTACACGTGTAGTCTTAAATATATATTAAAGTCTGAAAATGTGAATTTGACACCGCATAATTGAGTAAATCATTCTGAAGACAGATCCAGCTGAAATAGCTGTTCCCTTCCTTTCTGTATCAACTGCATCTTTGAAGATGCTGGAGATGGACATGGCGGCAAAGCTGGGAGCGATCCATATTTACACAGAGCAACAATAGTTCTCATTCAGAATATTGCTACAGGTTAGATGTGAAAATAGATATAATAATTCACAATTTGGAAAAGAACAAATAGGAAAGTATTTTTCTCACCTCTAAACAAAAAAAGTTATCATTTGATCTCTGTTAAATTATTTTGCTTGAAGGATAGTACAATGTCACGGGGAGTTTGGTTTGTTTGCACTGAAGCATTTTGGTGTTAACATGATTGTGGTTATGTAAATAGAGTGGGGGTTTTTTATATACTTAATTAAATCTGTAGAATTTTTCTAGGAATACAAATACATGTATATACAAAGGACATTTTACTATAAAATTGGTGCAAGTCTTGGCTCCTGCATATCAAGGGCTTTTACTGTGTTTTAAACATTTTGATGAGAATGTAAGAGTCATCTTAAGCATTTTAAAAAGAAAAGTAAATATATACACTTGATGAAATAAGACAGTAATTTAAACTATTTTGCTCTAAGTTTGTTCTTTTCTTAAACATAATCTAGTATTAGTTACCTTACTGTGAGGATCTTCCCATGTTTTATTCTACATATACTTTCTGTTTGTTTGGTGGGAAATGACAAAAGTTGTGAACCAAAACCCCCTAGTCTGCAATTTAAGTCTTCTGTGTATCATATTTTTAAGGAGAATGTTTTTGTATGTATTGTTTTCATGATGCACATTTGAAAACCTTAGTAAGGTAAATACATTCTGTTAAGCTATGCTCTGTATTTGTTTTTCCAACAGTAAATAAGCATGCATGTTTAGGGTTATTTCTTTCAAGGGAAGTTTGAAATAACTAAGCTATCCATGCATACAGCAGGACTTTTAAAACTGGATTGGTAAACTTTTTTCACTCTAGTGAGAATATTGCTTAATTATAGAGGTTTCAAATTAGACTTAAATTTACTTTTCTAAAATGTAAATAAATCCATTTAGTGCCTGGAGTATAGTAATAAAGGTGAAACTTGGGTCTAGACTCAGTAATTTCTTTAATAGCGGAATGCCTTAGAAAAGCTTCTGCTAGACTAATAACCTAATAACCATGGTTAACCTGATAATAACAGAGGAACACTGTTGCTGTGACTGCGCTGAGATAGCAGATTGTGTGTTAAACTTGTTGGAAATACTGCAGCTATAAAATCTTCACTTAGCTCAGGGCTTCCTGGCAAGTGACTTGTGTGTGCTGTATTGCCTTACAAAGTTAGTCATGCTGGCTGAATGGCTTTGGCTCATTATTGTCTTTTGCATGATACAGGAATCCAGAGTGATTTTTGTCAGAAATCCAGCATCATAAGTTAATTCCAATTAATTTAGCTGTCTCGTTAAATAATATTATTTAAACTTACTTTTGAGAAGTACAGTTGGGTAAATGTAGTTAACGTGGTGTTTTTAAGATGATATTTTTGTTTCCTAGTGCCTACTCTGTTATGTTGCCTTGGATCAGGAAGTTTGGAACTGGCCTCCTAAATTATCATTTAATCATCCACAGAAGTGCTTTCGTTTTTATGGTTATACTGGACACCCAAGCACTTCATGCAGATGGTGCATCCAGACTGCTTTGAACCTCTGGAACGTTATGCTACATAGCCATTTTACCCTTATTTTTAAAAGTGTCTGTCTACTGGGGGACCTCCCAGCTTCTGACAATGTAAAAGGACTTGATTTTTAAAGAAAATTCTTGAATGTCCTTTAAGAGCTTTAAAATTGCATCATATGTTCAGCTAAATATGAATCAAGCAATGTATTTTTAATGGATTTGATTAGAAAAGTACAATTCTCCATGTTAGTGGAGAGGGATCCATGCCGTGCAGTGCCACTTACTATAATCTCAGTGTACTGCCCACAGCGGTGCTTGATGTGAGATTTACAGGTGTGCCCTTTTAGACTGGCCTAGAAGAGGCTGACATTTTAGGTAACATTATTACCATATTATGAATATTGATGACATATAATTTGCTTCCACTACGGGCTGATCTGAACTGGGCTGTTGTTCAAATGTAGTCAGTATATGCCACTGAAATTACATCAATATCTTAACCTCATTATAACAATGGCTTCTGTTACGTGTAATTAAAACATTATTTAAATGCCTATGAACACAAACACCGTCTGAGCAGGGATCATGAGGGGGCTTGTCAGTCACATCTGTGCTTGTTCTCTGATCCATTGCCCTTTTTTTTTTTTTTTTTTTTTTTTGCCCAGGTTTAGCTCTTAGTTTGGAAAGTGTTGGGGGCTCCAGGGGTTAAATGCATGGTCAGGCCACCATATTCCTTTCAGGGGATGAAATTTGCTGAACATATCCAGTGTGTTGTTCTGTTATTGTTAGGATAATGTTACTCAAATTCTCATTCATAATTTTAGAACCTAAAATTAAAATGTGCAGTTACGGTAGTGTAAGACATAAACCGGTATTGGTATTTCAATACATTAGGGATTTCTACAAAGAAAACCTTGCTTACTTTTTGCAGAAAACAGCTCAGTCCGTGTTAGGACAGGCTTGCGTTCCCCAGGTTTGCAAGCTACAGGTTCTGTATGTGTTATGGAGTCACTGTTGGAGAGCTTGCAGGCCTGCGTGGTGTTGGGAAATGAATGGTAGCCTCCCTGCTGGCAAACAGGGTTCAGCCTCGGAAACTGGGATTGTGACACGCAAGTGTGAGAAGGGGGAAGAAACTTCTCATAGTCTGTTTTTCTGGAAGTCCGTAAGAGTGATCATTGTGGCAGCAGTGAGAAGATGGGAGTTAAAGCTGCCCTAAAACAGGGATAAACTGAAATTAATAGTATCATCTTTTTTTTATTTATATTTACATGCGTTCTGTCTTTTAAGCATATGTATTTTATTCTGACACGACTCTTTGAGTATAGATGCCCCTGAATTGCTTTTACCTAAGATTCACTAAGCAAACTATTTGGTGTTGGCTGTTAACTCATCCAAAAGCATAGGTGATTAAATGTGTGTGTGTGATATATTTCAAGAAATCCCTTCTGTTGCTAAATAATTTATTCAGTAAGCTGTAAGGTAATAAAGCTTTATGGTACTGTGTAATTATATTGCCCTGTCTGGATGTCCCTGTTGATCTGAAGTCTATTTAAACAAGAATCTGAAGTACCACAACAAATTGGCCTATCGCTTTGGCAATAGTAGCAAGTCTTTTTGGAAACGAGTTACTTGGGTCCAAAACACCAAAATGACAAACTCTGAATCTATCTGACAGTGGTTCTTCTGACCGATAGTAACAACTGTGCAATGTTCAGGGAAACTTCTTAGGGTGACTGAGCTGGGAATCAAGCATATTCTTTCTGTTGTTGGCCAGTGGCTACCTAAAAGCTTTAACCTAGAAAACCATTTCAAACTTCAACCGTTCTGAAAGAAGAGACTGAGTTACTGTTCTGATTATCTGTCTGAATCTTGGCTATGTTTGTCAACAAATACAGTCTTCTGAGGGACAGTAATTTTTTTTGTATGTGTGGAAGAATCTAATTTATCCTGTCCCAAATGGAATAGACTGCAGGGGCTTCACTGCTAGCCAGTTGGATCCAGTATTTATGTTTTAATTAGATGGTAAATAATATGCTCTTCTGTTCCACAACTGAAATAACTGTGTTTTATAGACTTTGAATTAGTCAAACAAATTTTACAGGAGAACCCACCCCTGCAACTGTTAACTGCATGAATAGATGCTGAATGCTATTTGAAATTAGAGATGTGGGATATGTTTTTTTTGTAAGTGGTTGCTTTAGTATCTTAATAAAGCAAGCACTCTTAATGAGTTCAGAGACACTGTTTTTTTGTATCAGAATGAAACTGAAGTAGTCCTGTGGAGTAGCTGTAAGCAGTAAAGGTTTAATAATTCCATGTAACTTCTCCACCCTGTCTCAAGTTTTGTCATATGTACACCTGATGCATCAGGTAGCGTCATCAGCAGTTGTAGGGGTAACGAACGAGCCTGATCTGTTTTCTTTCTCTTTCACGCTCTTTCTCTGTCCCACTCTGTTTCTTCTTTTTCTTTCTTAAACCTGTAATTTCAGTTCACAACCATCCCAAACAGCTTCATGGGTAGAAAATCAGATATAACAAAAGAAATTATTGCAGACATTTAACTTTTAAATTACAGACTATCGATGGTCCCTGCGAAGTCATAGTTCACACGTGGGAGACTCATCTACAACCACGATCAATTACCCCTTTAGGTATGGGCATCAACTGCATCTGTTTGAGGCATATGCATAAGATTGCTAATATGCTGCACATTGGTGTAGAGGGATTGATAACTATAGTTTTAAAATACTTAAATTTATTGTGTTGGAGGTATAAACTTTTTCTTTGCACAACATGGGCCTTACTCTCAAAATATACGTATATGTAAATAAGTGGCTTAAAAATGGAGTGGATTTTAAATTCTTTGCTGCTATCCTTAAGATTGTGGGTTGTTTTTTTATTAATTTGGATTGTAATAATTTTCTGTAAGTTTAATTCTTTGAGACTAAGGATCCATATTATTTTTTCAGAGAAAATGTGGGGAGGGGGAAGGTGTGAAGTCACTGCTGTTTTTATTTAACTAATATTTCATGAGTAAAATTTTAAAGCAAAAATTTTTAATTAGGCTTCTTTAAGTAAATGGATTAACGTAGGTAGAAACACAAATGGGCTTATTTACCTGGCAATTTAGGATAAACTTACTTTGCTGGAGGATAAGGTGGCATGCAGACTTGCATACAAGTTCCTAATGCTTTTTTGAACAGGGAAGTTTGTTTTTTAAGAGTGAGTGAAATAACCTTTGAATATAGCTTGCAATTTAGATCTCTCATGCTGCTATGGGATGGCATGTTTTATGCGCTGTCTTTTCTAGGATGTGAAAAGTGTTATTTCCTCCACACTTAGGAATTCACATCTATTAAATACCTTCTGATGCACTGAAAAGATAGATAGATACTAAGAATCACTCGAATTTTTGTGTGTGTAATTTTACCGAGATCATAGGATGTGACTTTTCTTATTTGGCTCCCGTAACCTCTTATCATTTTTTGCAGTCTAATTATGTTTTAATTTATCAT
>JAVJGJ010000059.1:90266199-90282304 GCA_035590215.1 Microhierax caerulescens
TTATAAGTATACAGTAGACTGACAGAAGCAGGTACCTTAGTCCTGATGTTTTGAGGACTGCGCTATTGCCCTGAGTGTTTGATCTCCTTCCCCTCTTGAGTTTCTGGGATCTGGAGAGCTTGCTCTCTCTGTGATTTACAGATCACTCAGTTAACCTGGGAGTTACTTCTGTATTTTGATGGTCTGACACTTGTTGTTGTCCCCCAACCCCAGCCCCCCAAAGTTCCATCTCTTCTGATGAGGGGAAAGTTGATTTAATACAACATTCTTCAGTCAGAGTTAATACTTATGTCCTGTTCTCTCTTCATTGTGTGTTATAGTAGGTAGAGAGAGAGCAATTTCTGAAGCTTCACCCTTGTCTAAATTAGGTGGTTGAAACCAAAACTTGTTAAGCTGAATGCATTCACTAGATAAGATAAGCTGTTTTCCACTTGCTGTGTAAAAAAACTAGATCTGCCCAGGTAGTTTCTGTAACTGTCACTTGCTATGGCAGTGTCAAATTTGTGGAGCATCTGTATTGTAACTTTTTTTTTTTATGAGGGTATTAAGAATGTGGACTTAGTGTAAAGAATTTTTATGACTGTTATTGTTTGAGGTACAACTTCAGTTTTACTAGTGAACTGGCATCTAACTAAACAACTCTATCCCATCTGCTGCTTAGATAATTCAGAAGGGGATTTGGATTACTCGTATATGCTTCCATCACACATGGCATAATGAATTCTGTGTGGAAGGTTTGCTCTGTATAACAACGAATTCTGAGTCTTATTGAGATACTTATTCCTCTCAGTCCAGGATTTTTCAGAAATTGCATTCGATTTACTTTTAAATGATCAATTAGGGTTTCTCAAGGGATTTACTAATTACTTCAGACAATCTTATTTATGCCTAATAGAATACATTCATCTGCCTAATTGGTGTTCAGAGAGACTTAAAGTTGTGTGTGTGCACTTACCAGCAGCCAACCTTGGCGATTACTGCAATTTTCAGTGTTTTTCATTAGCCTTTTGGCATTACGGGTATCAGTCTGTGGAGAAAGGCTGGCTGCGTGGCAGACCAAAACGTTGCTCTGCTGGAGTGCTGCTTCTCAGACCACTAGTACAATTTTCACGTTTACCCAAGTTCCAGTTTTAGAAGTGACTTGAGCACTTGAATCTGACCAAAATATTTAGACGGCAGCTGCGAACTCTTGACTCCTGTGAGGGCCCAGTGCCCACAGTGCTGTCCTGTCAGTGCTGGTGGTAAGAATTCTTGTGTTGTATGAGATTGTGCTCAAGCTTCTTTCTAATTCTTCAGTGTTTCCAAAGACACTGCTGTGACTTAACCATTTGTTTTGTATTTCTGGTTGAGTAGAGTAAAATTGACTCTAGAAGGTCTAGAGGAAGATGAGGATGATGAAGAGGGCCAAGAGAAAACATCCCCTACTGTCCCTCAGAAAATGGCAAACACTGTGGAGTTCTCCTTAATAAGTAACAACGAATATAAATGTCGACACTCTCAGCCAGACTGTGGTTACGCTTTGCAGCCAGACCGATGGATAGAATACACAATACAAACCATGGAGCCTGATAACTTGGAATTAATCTTTGATTTTTTTGAGGTATGTCTCTTTACCCTGAAGAAGCAACTCCTGCCTGCCTTTGGGAGTTAGTCAATTACCGTGAAGATTTCACTGTTCGGATAGTGCTATTGCCTGATATTCTTGATCTTTTGGACTTGCATATGAGACTCTTGGCTACTACCCCATTTTGCAGAAAGGTTTTCTGAGTCTTCTCGATGTGGCACAAAGTTTTGCAGTTTCTACTTACTTAGAAGTTACTGCAAATTAGACTCAAACCTTAGTGTGCAGTACTGCATGCAGTTAGGTTCAGTTAGCTTTGATTTTTATCTTTTACCAGAACTAAGTTTTGCTTATCCTTCTTGAACCTGAACAATGTGTATATGAACTAGTTACATTACAGTTATTTGATCTTAATTTTAAAATTAGAAACAGAATAGATTTCTCTGAATTAACTAGTACAAATTAAAACTGGATATTTGCGGATTCTCACTACTACATTTGATATTTTGCACTCTATTTATTTTCCTGGAAGATCTTAATATTCCAGGGTTTGTGGTTTTTTTTTGTTTGTTTGTTTTTTTGTTTTTTTAAAGGAAACAGCTTTTGTCTCGTCATACTGTTTATGCAGAAGAAAGCTGTAAGCATTCTCTCTTTGGACTAAAAATACCCTTAAAATCGTTTACACTCATAATCGTAGAGCAGCTACATAGTTTCTGAACTTCACTATGGTTAAGTGCGCATTCTGCATGTTAGTGGCCCTCGTCCTTCCCTGCAGAAAAATACAAAGTTATTTTACGCATATGTATTATTCCAATTCATCTTTGTTCTAATCACAGCTTGGGCTTTTTAGAAAACACTGTTTCATGCATACAGTTTTGATCTGAAAAGCTAAGAGTTTTCAAAGGCAAATGTACATGAGTTTTGTAGATTTCCATCAAAAATTTCATATTCCTGGTAGTAATTTGCAACACACTGTTACATTAAATGATTTTTAGCCTGAAATTAGTGTTTTCTGTAGCACACAAGAAACTTCTGTTACATCCGTGCCTGTATATGTCTTCCTGAGGATCAAGAAAGAGTTTGCTTAGAATTCTCACCTACATGTAACAGTAGGTGTTTTGGTTTTTTGTTTGTTTTGTTTTTAGGAAGATTTAGGTGAGAAAGTAGTACAAGGCGATGTGCTCCCAGGTCATGTAGGTTCTGCCTGCCTCCTGTCATCCACAATTGCAGAACTCGGAAAGAGTGCTGGAATTCTTACACTTGCTATTATGAGCAGAAATCCAAGGAAGACAATTGGAAAAGTTAGAGGTACAGTTGATGCAAAAAGATGTAGATAACTTTACTCAAAGTCATCCATTATCTGTTGACATGTGAAGCACTGGTATTTTTCTTGTAGTGGACTACATAATTATTAAGCCGATCCAGGGATACACTTGTGATATGAAGGCTTCATATGCAAAATATTGGAAACCAAGAACAACTCTAGATGTTGGACACAGGGGAGCAGGAAATTCTACAACAACAGCTAAGTAAGTATTTACATTTTAATCCAGGGAGGAGGGGATTATGTTTAGTTTCACTGACATCAATTGAGGAAATGGGCGGTTTAAAATAAAAAGCTACAACCCATGACAGTTTAAATCACTTCGATATCAAATGTCGGTGTTCTCTAAAATAAAGATTTGTGATTTGTATTTCTCTTGTTTCAGTGGACTTTGTGCTATGCTGCATCTAACAAAACGTTTTTCTTTGCTGTTATTGCAGACTTGCTAAAGTTCAAGAGAATACTATTGCCTCTCTGAGGAATGCTGCTAGTCATGTATGTATGCACATTTGCACACATATACTACCTGTATAGTTAAAACTAGCTTGGCTTGTATGCTTAGTTTCCATGATTTAATACAACAAATGTTAATTGCACTGATACAAAATTGCATCAAATCACTGTGGAGATTCCCTGAGAGAGAGGAAGGGAAGTAACAGATTAGACTGTCATTCTTGAGTTCCTTAAAGAAAATCAAAACTTCCATCTAATATGTTCTGATGGTCTAATACAGGGAAAATTTTAATCTCGACCCTGCAGAGACATAGAGTTGGAAGAATTTTGAACAGATGAATAAAACCTTGGCTCTGCTAGAGTCGGTCAGCATACTCTGAGGTGGCTCAGGGACTGCTGAGTACCTAGAGTTGGTGTCCAAAAATGAGACTTGGACACCGAGCTGGTAGAGTAAAACAATCCTTTGATCAGTGCTTGCTGCAATCGAGACTTGGAATCCTAAGATGAGACTTTTCAGCTTGGGAGATACTGGCTTCAGGTGCTTAAATTCCATGATTGAGGCGGTCACTTTTATTCCTTCCCATAATCTCAGTCGCTGAAGTGATCTGTGATAAGACTGATCTAGACAATCTAGTGACAGACTGCAGCGGAGTAGCTGGACTCAGCACATTCAGAGGTTCCTTGCCTAGCTCCTTGCAGTGAAGAGCTGTGGTTACAGCTTTACACATAAAGATGCTGTTATGAGATCACCTGCTGCTTAAGTTGTAGGGTTCCTAAGGCTTTGCAGGTACATCTTCACTAATGCAGATTCTTACCAAACATCTTCTGAAGTTGTTATAGGGATGGGTCCAGAATCTGGAGTATTACACTTATTGGCTTCTGATTCTGGAGTTTGGTACTCCCCATGAGTCAGAGCTGAAAGCTTTCTCTGGTTTGGGAGTGAGTCTAATTTGAACACAGTGTCTGGAACATGAACTGACTGCAGAGGGAAAGCTACTACATTATCCTTGTGAACAGTAGTTCTTAATTCCTGGGTGGATGCTGCAGGGTTATAGACAGCTTTTAAAAGGACCACGAAAAGTATACATTGTGGCAGAAATTTACTATGAAGTTGTCAGCAGTATCACCAGAAGAGTACTTTCAACTATTTGCAGATTGAAAAGGCTGAAAGCTACCACTCTAAAATATTTCTGCTGAGAAAAGGGCTGAAAAAAGCCTGCCCTATTTTCTTTTTCTACTGATTGAAAAAAGACTGTGCAAGTCAGGATGATAATTTGATCAATGGTATTCTTGGAGGCCTTTCAAAGGCATGATTTACGGACAGTTAAAAAAAAAAAAAAGTGTTTTGTGTGTTTCTTTATCTCTTTCTTTCTGGCCCTCCCTCTTTTCAGAAAGATTGTGCTTGGAACTCTTGTTTGATCTTTATTCCTTTTAAGCTTAACAGAAAACAACATACAGTTGTTATCCCTGGTGACTCCAGAAGCTCCTCCGTGTATGGAGTGTCTGCCTAAAGCTTTGCCAGTTTGTAGTGATCACAGGTCTCTTGGTGGGGAGGAGGGGGAGAGGGAGGAAGGGCACTGCAAAGGCGTCTGTTTGAAAACATTGACTTAGTCTTTGTCTGAAATAAAGTTTGCAGTGCTTGAATGTTACTAGAAGGTTTACAAGATTAAGCTTTATCTATATCTCTTAGAACTGCATTATGGTAATTAAAATACTTTCCCCTAAGATTTCCACCCCCGCACCATTTGTAATCCATTGTTGAGTATGATTTAACAGATAATAGCCAGCTGCATTCAGCTTGGTTGATGTCCAGGACCTGTGAATACTTGGCAATTTATCTGCAGTTCAGTAGTCCTTGTGCATAAAGTGTTAATGGATTTTTGTTTTGTTCTGTGTGGGTTTTAATTTTCTGTAGGGAGCAGCATACGTGGAATTTGATGTGCATCTTTCTAAAGATCACGTGCCTATTGTCTACCATGATCTCACATGTTGCATGGCCATGAAAAAGGTAAAGATTAAGATATCTGTATTTTATCTTTAAATGTGACCATTGCAGAAACTAAAATACCAAGCGCTCCTAGAAATAATTCTGGGGAATCAAGGGATGGAATGGGAATAAATATGCAGCATTACTGTGTGCATAAAGTAGAGTAGAGAAGTTGAGTTTTTGCTTTTGATGTTGTAGCAACAGCATTTCAGATGCAAGGTTTAAGACTTCAAGTTTATATTGTAGTTATTTTTTTTACCTTTTTTTTAATTTATGGTTTGGAAGAAAAATGTAGACAATTCCACTGATTCACTAGCATCGCTGGGATTGTCAGAGTGAGAACTTCTGATTGTTTCTTTTTTGAGGGAAGAGTTAGCTTTTGATTATCAGCATGACTTCTCACCCTTGCTGATAATTAAATATATACTTCTCTTAGGCAGTTACGTACTCATAAAAGCTTTTTAGGTTAAACCAATGTATACCTTATTTGGTATCCCAGTAGATAGAAAGCAGAAAAGTGGAAGAAACAAGGATTTCCTTCATTTGTGGAGTTTGATTAGCCACAAATGACTTGACTTCCACTAGTTTTTTCTAGTGGAAACCCCTTTTTTACTTCAGCATTTTGCTCAGTGTTGTAACAGTGAGGTGAACAATGTACTTCAGCCTTGCTTACTGTCCCAATGAGATATGAGGAACTGCTTTTGGATTGTCTGGTGGAACAGAAGGAAAGGAGTTAAGACAGAGGTTGTATGAGCAGGAAAATAGCTCTTGAAAGCAAGTTTCTTGTTTCTTTCCGTGCTTACCTCATGAGGTTGCAGTTGTTCATTCTTTTTCAACCAGAACCTCTTTTCTGCTGTTTTTGTAAGCGTCAAGAGTACTATGACAGAAGCAGTAGTGAACAGTGCTGGTACTCGTGCATACAGATAAGTGTTCCTTGAAGGGCGCTCTGAACGGTCTGTCACAACAGCTTTTAAATACTGAGGGTTTATGAAGCATAATAATTGAGTGTTTCTCATAAAGTGCCCTTACACTCCTTAGTAATGAGAGAACCGTAGGCAGAAGGAAAACACTGAGGTGTTTTCCTGTCTGGTCTGTTGCACGCTCTCCACTGAGGCCACAATACTTGTATTGAGCAGCAGTTGCAAAGAGGTTGGACTCTGTTCTGTTCTAGTTTTCTTCCTTTCTGCTTCGGCAGTGAAAACAAAGATATCTTGCAGTCTGCTCTACCTAAGTCTAAGTTCTCTCTTTCTTCTTGGCACTAAGCCTGCATTGTTAAACTCTCATCTGTTGCGATACTGCAATTTATTAGAAGTGTGAACAGTTGTAGAAATGGAACTTTGACTAAGGCAAATATATGTTCAGTGTATATTGAACCAGTATTGTCTTGCTGAGTAAAAATTTCTTTATAGTGAAGAGGGGGAGTGAAAAATGGATTAAAAGAATTTTTTTGGTCTTTGTTTTGGGGGCAGGGTGTGTGTGTCTGTTTTACCAGGACATTTGTCTTTTTTTACTAGTTTCTGCGGCATTGGATAGACCATACTGAACTGAACTGAACTACCTTGGAGTATTTTTTAATACATTTCTTTACTTGCAAACTTTTTTCCTGAATACATTAAGTTGTCAAGTTTTTGCAGAATAAATGTGCTAAGCTTTTCTAAAGAAAGGACATTGAAGCCTCTGACTTGCCTGAAAGACCAAATCCAGTTTTCTAAAATTGACAGCTGTTTTATGCTTCTGCATGCCTATATTGTCTCCTGAAAAGTGATCATCTTACTTATAATAAAAGATAGTATTTGTATCGTTATCGATAAAAGAGAAAACATAGTTACCTTTAATGTTACCATATCAAAAGCACGTAGGATTTTCTCTAGTTTTCAGTGGTGCTTAATTATGTGTTCTTTATCTTTGAAGAAACTGGATACGGAGCCTTTGGAACTGTTTGAGATTGCAGTCAAAGAACTCACGTTTGATCAGCTGCAGTTATTGAAGGTATTGCTACTTTGGCTAGTGTGATATACTATGTGTATAAAGCTTAGATTTTTTTGGAGTAACTATAGATAGTTGGGGAGAGCACAAGTTTTAAAAATTGTACAAGTAGAACAAGTAGCTAATTCCTGAAATAGTACTTCTGCACCATCATTACAACTTGAATATATTTCATTATTTATATCTTCTAGAAGGATGGTCTGACAAGTGGGGTCAGGGAATGAGACTGGGCCACTGAAGACCCAGCTGACATTCGTGTCCTCAGTCAAGGAAGCACCTGGCTGGTTCAAGAACTCTTTCTTTTAACTTAAAATCACTTGGTCTCCTCCTTTTTTTGGAGAGAGAATTTGAATGGAGCGAGGGAGTTGGCCCTATGCCTGGCCTGATTCTCTCTCAGTATATAACTACATTATAAAACCTCTGTCAGCCCTCTGCTTGTGCTTGATTGGAAACAAGGAGTCTAACATTTGACAAAGGAAGATTTAATGTTCAGACTTCTTCACATCTTAATGTTAAATTATATTCCGTGTGTTTCTACTCTTGAACACATTTTCTGTGTTTTCAGTAAGAATATTTTCAGTTTGCTTTTGAGCTTTCATTGCAATCTTTGTTTAAAGTTTGAAAGAAAATTGTGTTGTGTACTAGGATTTCCTTTATTCTTTTACAGATCACTAAAACTGTGTCTATAATGGACCTTTAAACTTAAAACCAATTTATAAGGAAAATTAGTTGCGTTTTACATGTAGTAAGATCTTTATGGTTGGAGTATTTGTTAATATTATTCTTTTTGTGCTCTTTAGCTGGCTCACGTGACTGCCCTGAAGGTAAAAGACCACAATGGTATGTATTAGTTTGTAAGAGTCTTGAGATTTATTTATTATAGTAAATACAGGTTCTGTGATAGCAGTCATTTGTTCTAATGACATTTGGTTTCTTCCTGAACGTTTCTAAATGCTTATGTAGTTACTTCAATCTTGTGCATGCTGTAGAGTTCTTTGCTGTGGCAAGTAAATACCTGGACAGAAGTTACTGCCTTGGGAAGATGAGGCAGGAGGGTGGAAGATTAATATATAAACACATATTTTATGAATATTTATAATGAAATTGCCACTACTGCTCTCATCTTATGCTTCTCCAACTGAACCTTTTTGGCAGCTCTTCAGAACTGCTAGCAAGAACTTTGATAATTGCTGTAGGGTGTTTTACTGGTGCTGTAAATCTGGGCCTTAATTCATCCCCTTCATAGGGACAGCAAACTGACAAAGTATTTTACACATCCTAACCGTCTGGGAAAACATAAAATAAATAATAAGCCTTGTCAGGCAAGGCTGCTTGTACTGGATGTGATTCAGTGGCTGAAACAGTGAGGGATGGAAGAACCTGCTTCTGGTAAATATTCAGGCAAGATTTTTAATAATGGTAAAACAAAATTTCCCACTGGCAAAACAGGAATTGCCAACACTATCATTGGAGTATGTCAGTGTTAGAGGGAAGGCTTTGGTAATCAAAAGATAGACCTGGTTCCATTCTTTTAAAGGCCTTATGATTTTGAGCCAGTCTTTTCTTGTTGGGATTAGCAGTGCTGCTATTTGTTTTGATTCAATATTTTGTATTTCTTTTCAGCATCTTTTAAAGAAGAAGAAAACTCTGCTTTTGAGACCCAGCCATTTCCTTCTCTGCAGAGAGTAAGCAGCACATATAGAGCAATAGAGATAATGATTGTGAAATGTGAAAACGTGTTTTTCTTTCAGCTTTGCACATGTAGCAAGAGATACTTGTATTTGGATTTAGGCCCTCTGATATCAGTGCTGGAACTGAGAACATAGGTTTTATTGTTGACCGCTGAAGCCTTTTCAGCACTTAAAAGTAATAGATTGCCTATCTTTCAAGCTTCTTAATTCATGAACCCATGTGGTATAGCTTAGGATACACTCAGTTTTACGGCTGGTTAATATCTGAGTATTGCATTCAGATACAATAACAATTGTTTGCTAATTTGGGGGGAAAAAACTCAGAAACAAACCAACCAAAACCCCCTGGCCTTTGGTAGTTCATCACGTACTCTTGGCCTTGTAGCAAAGCCGGACACAGAGAAATGTTAAGTGGATTTCTTTTCTAGTGTATTCCAATGACTGCCAGATCTGGGCTTTGTGTTGACTTATTTTTCACAGAAACAACTTACAATTGTTCACCAAATACAGTTTCATACCATTTACAGTCTTTTTTCTTAGAACAATTATTTTTCCCCTCACTGTTTTTCCTGATGTCTGAACTGCTCATTAATATGCCTTCTAGGGACTTGTTTTATACAATAATACTGCTTTTTATTTGGATTTTGGAGATTGTTAATATCCAGTTATTTATAGGGTTATGTCAGAGCATGTATGAACTATCCATCAGTTACAGGTCATATGCCCCACTGTAGTTTTGGGTTTTTTTTACTGTCTAATCAGATACTGCTTAACTGAACTTTGTATAATAGACTAAACTAGTGAGGTTTGATTCCTCTACCTGTTTTGATTCCCTAAATTTATTTTTCTTCCTATAAGAAAGGCTATGTTAGTCTCTTTTGTACCTGGCATCTTTACAGGGTTAAAGAATCATCTACCAATGCTTCCTTAATTTCATTAGCTGTTAGTTTCACCTTTTGATTTGAAGTCACCTTACCAATAGCTCTTCAGAAGAATTTTATATACTTCTATGTTGTCATCATAACGACAAGCTCCTGGATGTCTTACTTGGGATTATGTGTGGTTTAAGATACCTCTCTGCATTCAAAAAATCTTTCTGGAGAAGTAAAAAACGGTTCTTCTTTAGGAGTACAAATGGGGTATTTCTCACACACATAAAGGTGAATTAGCTTGCATTTGTACTTTCTCAACATTTTATCCTTAAGATTCTGTCTATTTTTATGTATTTCCTAACTTTAAACTGAAGTAGAAGGTGGTGCATATGTGTCTTGTGCTAAGTGTTAAAAAAAATTAAATAAATAAATTACACTTTTAGACCCTATTGGCATTAAATTCCAATGTATTCTCCCAGTAATTACCCTTGTAGGGCTTAGATGTCATGTTTTTCTTTGGGTTCTCTCATAAAGAAATTTTTTCAGGTCCTGGAGTCTGTTTCTGAAGATGTGGGGTTCAACATAGAAATAAAATGGATCTGCCAACAAAGGGTAAGTAAATGTACATGTGGTTTACTTTGATACTTTGCCGTGTCAAATTACAAGCTTTAGCCATGAGAATGGCAGTCTAAGCTAGGAACAAAGGTGTAATTTGTTGTTTTTTTTTTTTATGTCACCCTCCTGTTTTATTACAACCCGCTGTCTTTGAATCTGGGAGTATAACAGCACCGCTCTAGCAAATGAAGAAATTTACTCTTAAAATGATCGGAGCTATTTATAGGGTTGAGTTCATAATGCAGCTCAGACTGCTTTTAGTCGAAGACCCTTTTTAAAGTCAATGGATCGCAGCAGGCTGGGTATGCTGTATGTGGGGAAGGTGACAAGGAGTTCAGATTCTCCTGGCCTGATGCCGGAGCAGCTACAGCGGTGCAGCAATACGAGCAACTGCTTCCTTCAGCTGGATTGCTTAGCGCTTGGTCTAGAAGGAAATGGTTGTCAAGGCTAGGACTGGAAGCCTGGAGCGCGGTAAAGAAACTAAGCAGAGTGGTAGGTGGAAGTCTGTATGCCTGGAGATGCTGAAGCTCTCAGAGACAGGTCAGCTGCAGGAATACTGGTACCTGCTATTCTCAAAGACGTTTGAGAAATACCCTCTTTTATTTCTACAAATCTTGTATTTTTCTATTTAGAAACAGCAATACAAAATATCTGTAATAACTGAAAGATCACTAAAAATTAATTCCTTTGTTTTTTCAAATAATGCTTCCCAGAAACTTTCTTCTTGGATGAGAAGACAGTGAATTTTTCAGTGAATCTTAGTGCTGTCTTACCGACTGACCGCCGTGTAGATCTGTAGCATTTAGCAGACACTAGGATACTTCTGTATTCGGACTGGCAAACTGAGTTCTCATTTTGCTGAGGTTGAATGTGAGACCATTGCTGGTTAAAATAATTTCATTAAGCATTAGTTTAAGTGGCTGAAACTTGTCCTTTCTTTTTCCAGGATGGACAGTGGGACGGCAACTTGTCAACTTACTTTGATATGAACCTTTTTCTAGACATTATTCTAAAGACTGTTTTGATGAATGCTGGAAGAAGAAGAATTGTATTTTCTTCTTTTAATGCAGATATTTGTACAATGTAAGTTAAGAAGAGATAATGTATTTTCTTGTTTGTGGTTGGTGGGGTTTTTTTTTGGTAAAATTTACTTTGGACATAATTTGCTTCTTATTGGGTATTCTTATGTTTTGATTAGATCTAAACTTTGATTGCCAGAATAGTTGGGAATTGAGACAAGACCACATTGTCATCTGAGCTGTGCCAAAAATAAAATAGGAGAGCAAAGTCAAAGTAGACATTTTTGTCAAGTGCCTTCCTGAATGAATGCTTCAGTTTTGATACAGCAAAAAAGGCTGTGATTTCTTCTGGTATCACAGAGTCTTTTCCTTGAGGGGGTACACAAGCCTAATTTACGAAGAAAATCAACTTAGTTACAATTTTTTCACTATATCTGCCTTTTTAGAAGACAGAAAAATGAAAGAACTTTGGATTACCTGTGCTTGGTTTGGGTGTTTTGGAGTTCTTTTGTTTTGTTAAGCAGTTTGTTTCGCTTTTATGGAATGTCATATTGAAGGTATTGTGGCACTGAAAAAGCATTGAAGTTGAACTGGGGAGCAAATAGTTGGGATACACAAGAACTAACAATATGCTGTAGCACTTTGTAACGAGAAGTGATTTAGTACTGTTAATGAAAGGCTTTATGGAAATCTCATTTGCTGAGAGACTGCACCAATGGAATACCATTGAAGGGTAAATGGGCAGGACAAAACCAAATCGAAGTAGTGATTAAAGAGTTAAGAAGCAAGCGTGTAAGAGTGCGTAATGCTAATCCCAAAATTTTGCTTCCATCTGTTGTCATTTCATACCATCTGACTGGAAAAATAGATGTTGTATATTAACCACATTTAGAAATTCTTATCGTGAATCTTTATTTTACTCTTAACACTCATTTAAGAAGAAAATTACATAATTGAACAGTTCGAAAAGTTTATATAAACATTTTGAGGATGTGGGTCTGAGTTCACCCTGAAGTCTGGCTTCCCTGTAAACTGTATGTTAATCTCTAGTAGTGCCAAAAGGAACAGTTGGAGCAGTTTGTCACGCGGTTTGATGCTAAATGGTAGCACCATCTTGTTGCACCAGCTAGGGACTAGAAGAACATGCAGTAAGGAGTGTGATTCTCAAACAGTAATATTGAATTCCCCTGCTTTTTAACACATCTGCTACTTGCAAACTTTTTAATTTTTTTCCCCTAACAGGGTTCGGCATAAGCAGAACAAGTACCCTGTGCTATTTCTCACCCAAGGAGAATCTAAACTCTATCCAGAACTTATGGATCTTAGATCTCGTACAACTCCAATTGCCATTACTTTTGCACAATTTGAAAACTTGCTGGTAAGCTGACAAGTTCTGATATTACTTGGCAGTAAGATGAAACAATTATTACTACTTGTTGTAAATCTATCATTTTTGACACTAATGCTTGAAATGAAGACTAACCTCATAAAAGAAATACAATAACAATTTGTAACTATCAAAATAATGTGCTTTGTTTCAAATGTCGGTTTACTACAGTGTTTAAAAAGTAGTACTGTCAGTAAACTCTTTAATTGTATTAAATTATTTTTTGTTATTATGGATGACTTTGTAAGGAGCTGCAAGTGTCAAAAGATTACAAAAACCTGATGTGAAAGTGTTTCAGAAACAGGGATTTTAATTAAACTCTTTTCTATTCCAGGGAATTAATGTGCACTCTGAAGATCTGCTGAGGAATCCGTCATTTATTAAAAGGGCCAAATCTAAGGGCCTAGTTATTTTTTCATGGGGTGATGATGCAAATGACCCAGATAACAGGAAGAAGTTGCGAGAATATGGTGTTCATGGGCTAATATACGACAGGTACTTAATTGTGTTTTTAATAATAATAAAGCTTAGGAACTGTGATATCCTGATTCTTGTGAAATTTCACATTGCTTTTTGGTTGTCTTGAGTGCAGAATGTCTTCCTTTTGTACTGTAAGTACGAGAAGCTCACAAACGCAGTTCAAGAGCAATTTCTAACGCCAATTCCTACTCTTTCAGCTGTATATACGAAGCAAAATAACTTTTGTTTCTCCTGCAGTTAACATAAATGTAATTTGATTCTTTAAAGAACTAGTGCAATGCATACACAATTAATGTGCTATTAACATTCCTGATGACAATTTTTAAACTTTAACCGTGACACAGTGAGGACAATGTTATTTAACTGTTTGGCTGAAATCTTCAGGTTTCTACACATAGTTACGGAAATAGTTAACACAACTTAAGTGAATGATTTTAACTGATTTTTTTGCCAATGTTCTGTTGTGTTTCAAAGCTGCGAATTCACCACTTTTCCAGTTAAAATTAGCTTGGTGTGGTTCCCAGGGCGAACTGCCAAATTAGTCGCTTCAGAAAGTAGTTGTTATATCCACATACAGGTGGACATCGGAATACTCTGGTAAATCTGTGAACAGAAGTGTTATTTTAGTTCCTTACTAAACCCAAAAGTTTTAGCTCTTTTATCATAAAAGATGTGAAACTCATTATTACAAGATGATGATTAATTTGAGAAGATGCATTAAATTAGAATTTTTGATAGATTGCAAACAATATATAATTGGAATAGCTTTAGGTGTAACTGAACTGCCAAATTACAGAAGTTTTTCAAACGTCTTGCTTTAGCAGGGGCATTGTTTTGCATATAATTTTACCTGGGTGTGTGGGATCAAGTAGCGTCAGGGGCTCTGTTTTATAAAGTGAAAACTGAGAGTTAAGTTAAAATGTATCTAGAGGCAAGAAATTGTTTGCAATTAGAGTTCTAGGCTCCCAGTGAGAGAAACGGTTAACTCCCTTCAGTCTGTTCTTGGCTATTGAGAGTCCCCCAGAGCGGTGGGTCAGGGAGCAGTGTCTCCTATTGTTTGGTGGTAAAAAGGAGTAATGAGATTTTTACACGGGGGATCAGCTTCAGACTTGAAGTCATTGAAATGTAAGTCCCCTTTCCTGCTACAGCACTACTACGTGTTGTACCTCTCCTACAACTGAAGATTGAGGCCCCTTCAGTAGACAAAAAGTATCTCTGGACTAGTGTGCAGACAAGACGGGACTCCAGCTCTTTAGTGTGTAGGCATAGAGTCGTTAAGGAATTCGATTCGATGGTATGTGTAACTTGCAGCGATAAACTATCAGTCTATAGGCGGGTGGGTGTTTTAATCAAACACTACGGCATAAAGTGTTCTTACGCGAAATGTCTGTTCATCTGGTGTCTACTAATCCAGTCCTCTGGAGTTGTAAATTACTCACGATGTAGTAAGATACGCACTACTATGGTAGTAGTAAATAGTAAAGCAGGTGACAGCTTTTTTCTGACTTCATGTTACTTGTATTACTTCAGATACTTAATTGCTCAACACTACTTAAATAACATTGCAGTTATGCCAGGTCTGCAGGTCTGCTATGTGTCACCTCACAGTGCCTTTTGTACTGCTTCCTGCGTTTTAAGTTGCAGTGCGATAGCAGAAACATCTTTGCCTCGCCCTCTCGTGACTAACCAACTCACTGGAATTGCTTATAGGCTGAATTCCCTTGTGCATTTAACTGAACAAAAAATGTTAGCCTTCCTGCACAATTTAGACCCTCTAGATTCTTAATAGTAATCATCTCTCCCCTCACAGCCTTTCCCCTGTATGTCTCTCTTCCACCTTGTTGACGTCTTTCCACCTCATTGAGAGGAACCCCAAAATGAATACCAATTCCAAAGCTGTTTAAAAAACAGTAGTACAGTAGTGCATTTTTTTTTCTTTCTTTTTCAAGTTACAAACTGCAGCTGAGTAGCAAACAATTACCTTGTTTTGGGATAATTGTTGCAGGCTTGTTAACTCTAATTTCTAAACGTTACTGACCTTTTTTTGTTACTGACCTTTTTTTTTTTTTTTTTCTGTAGGCCAAAACAAATATTGCAACATTCCTTTACAATTCTTAATTATCTTTCAAAATTTACTAATTGTCTGAATAGAATTAAATCTAATCTTAATATAGGTTCCTTAGAAGGAACATGACACTTCCTGAAAATTGCACCAGGTATCTCAAGCTGGACACTTTGAAATGCAGGTGGTACCTGCAAGTCTATGGCATGTCTAAATCTAAAAACCTGGCAGCGAGTGTTCCCGTTCACAGGGGAGTTGCTGGGTAAAGAGGGGGTCTGAAACCATCTACAACTCCTGACAGGAGGCTGTAGCGAGGTGGGTGTTGGTCTCTTCTCCCAAGTAGCAAGTGATAGGACAAGACAAAATGACCTCAGGTTGTGCCAGGGGGCGTTTAAATTGCTTATTAGGAAAAACGTCTTCCCCAGAAGTGTTGTCAAGCACTGGGAGAGGCTGCCAGGGAAGTGGTGGAGTCACCGTCCCTGAGGTGTTCAACAGACGTGTAGACGTGGCGCCTAAGAACACGGTTTAGTGGTGGACTTGGCAGTGTTAGCTTTACAGTCTTAAGGGTCTTTTCCCACCTAAATGATTCTATTTGAGTGTATGAAGTTAATATAAAGACTTCACATCGTCAAAAGTTTACGTATGGTGTAAGCACCCGTATTCTGTGC
>JAVJGJ010000059.1:90293006-90304299 GCA_035590215.1 Microhierax caerulescens
GAATGTTTGCTTAAATCTACACTGTGTGTTTAAACTCTCGTACCCTGAAGGTAGCCAGAGCTTTCTAGATGCTGTAAAATCATGACAATTGTGCGTTGTAGCTGTGCGTTTGCAGGTTTTCTCTTAGGTAATCTAGTTCACAGCCATCAGAAATACTTTGTGCCTGATAAGTAATCCTGAAACGATGACAACTTTTGTTGTTACTTGGGCAGAACTCAAACTTCAGCAGCCTGCACTCCAGCTGAGTGACAGTCGTTTTGTCCTGTGGTGTGTTTGCTGTGCCCCTGGCTCGCTTGCTCTGCCTCTTCTGGTCTGTACAAACTGTTCTTCTAGGGATAGAGATGCTTTCTTTTCCCAGGTATTTCTAAGGATTGTACAGTCAAGGCTGCGATCTGTAGTTTTCTTCATTCTGCTATTTTTACTGCCTGTGAGTGTTCTTCCCCCTTGCAGGAGATCGGAAGAGCCATTGGCACAGCGCTCATGAAGCAGTGTGGGTGGCGGGCTGATCTCCGGGACCCCGATCTAGAGGTATTGTGGTGCTTCTCTGCCAGACAGCCGTTACTGCTTCCAGGAGGCCCCATTCCTTTGTTTTGTTCTCCCAGGGTTCGGCCTCCCCCTCTTTGTCTTTCTGCCACTGAATTTAACCATAAATTGTCTGGTAGCACGGAGCAAAGCTCTTCCGCAGCCACTGCGTGTGCCTTCCCGAGCACGTAAATAAAGAAGTACGTCAGGGGGGATCCACCCACACAGGCGATGGCTTGGGATCCAGCACGCTTACAAGCTGCTGGGCTCTGACCCTCCTGAAAGCAGCAATCCCCTGAGCCACTGGGCAGGTCGTTTCGCCTCTCTAGGAGAAGAGGGTGAGCAGCAGGGTCGTGTTCTCGAGGACCTTGGCTTGAGAACATCTCCTTCTCGAGCCTGTCCCTCACAAGCAGCCTGCTTAAGGCACCCTCTGTGGTGCAGGCCGTCTGGAGACCCTGGCAAGGACTCGCTGCTCTTGACAAGCTGCTTCTCCATCCCTGCGCTTGGCGTATGGAAGCTGCTCTCAGCGCTGCTGGGAGGGGGGAGGCCATCTCTGGAAGCTCAGTTCATCCACTGGCTCTGGTTTCCCAGGCTGTGCATTAATCACAGCTTCGTTGAGCCTCAAATGGGGCTCCTGTTCCCTTCCAGATTTTTGCTCTGAAACCATTCAGGTGCTGAAGACTGGGATTTCTCAGCAGCATCGTGTTATTCTTCGGGCTTCCCGGGGAGGGACTGCAATCATGCAAGACCTGCTGGGGAGCTCAGTCTTCTTTTGAGATGCCCTCTGGGACAGGAGGGCGATTTCTTTGGGCTGCCTGGGTTTCTGGCAGGGTTACCTACATTCGTCTTCCATCTGAAATGCACCTTAGTGGCACTTATGGTGTTTTTTTTTGTTGTTGTTCTGGGTCAATTTTTGTTTTTTGCAAGAAAGAGGGGCTAGGTGATTAGTTGAGTGCTAGTATATGGTGAGTAATCTGCTTAGAGTAAATGGGGTTATAATTAAAAATACCCATTCAGTGTTACAAAAATCGGTTCCCTTAAAGATCCAACTGCTTGCTGATGGACTCCTGGCTTGCCAAAATTCCCCTCTCCGCTTGCTTATATATACTAGACTGTCTTCAGAGTGGCTTTTAGATTATCTAGTGTGATTTTTTTCCCCGTTAATCGTAATTATCTAAAGCATGTATTTTTGTTCTTAAAAACTATGATCAGAAGCTTGTAGAAGCTTCTGTGTCTGGTTTAAATGAATTTAAAGCTATTGTCATGCCAGGTTGAGAGTTTCTAATGTGTTTTTTTTCCTCTTTCAGATCTTTGTACACCTTAATGACATTCATTCTGTGGTGGGGATTCCTCTTTTCAGGTAGGTGTTCTCACCAGATTTGTCTTGCTAGTATCAGAACAGGCATAATTTCTAGTCTTGCTGTCTACTGTGAGTATTTATCTTTCGGTTTAACATTCATGGGACTGTCACATTAGTCTTGTAGTTCGTCTGCAGCTTATCTGAGCGTGGAGGCCAGGCTGCAGCGAGTTATGGATACGAGCAGACTGTGGTGTCTGTCTGTCTGCGGGTCTGTCCACTTCATTTGTTCTTTTGTATTACACGGGCTTTCCTGCGTGGTTGCGCCGTTATCTTACATTATTTTTTTGCTGTCTGCAGGCTTCCACTGGCAAACAGAGAGTATATCAAAACAGCCGGACTGCGGTCAACGATTGCGTGGGCCATGGCATCCCTGGCTGAAATCAGTGTAAGTGAATGTTTGTGGCAAAGATGTAGAGCCCCAAATGGGGGGGGCGGCGGGGGGAGCTGCTGCTCATCAGAGCTGGAAGCTTTGAAGAAGCGTGGTGATTTTAATGCCCCGTCCTCTAATGTGTGTGGACAGGATTTGCCTTATCTGTGATTGGAGTGCCCTGTCACCTGCTGTGCAACCAGGTTTCTGCTGGAATCCCAGGTCCTTCTCAGCGGAGGTGTTAGTCCTGGTACAGATATATGTCTAAATGGCAAGATTTTTTCACTGTTGAGGCTTCAAATGTTGTTTGGTGGTGTTCTCCCAAGGGAAGAGAGAAGCAAGTGTGATCTTTTCCACAGATTAATTTTTACTAATATCTGCCTGCAGTCCACTCATAAATTTTTCCCTAAATGTCACAAATGAAGGCTGGATACATTGTCTTTAGTGGAACTAGTAATGCTTTTTACTGTATTATCTTACAAGCAAGTTTGGTCTGGTTAACCAGTGATTATTGTTACCTACACTGGTTTCAGTGGGAACAAGTAGGTGATTCGTACTTCCCTGAGTAAGCTTTGTCTTGGGAGAGGAATCTGTCTTGCTTGGATGCAATAACCCCTTTCTTGTTGTAGGCTGGTGCCTTTGTGCTGGATCCCATGTGTGGGCTAGGAACAATACTGGTGGAAGCTGCCAAAGAGTGGCCCGTGAGTATCGCAGTGGCAACAGGCAGGACCTTTGCAAGGTGGCTTGTAGTTGCATCAAGAAAAATCTGTACCACAGTTACCCCAAAGTCCCCAACTGGAAAGCTGGAGCCACACTGATCTTTCTAGGCAGTTAAAAAGTGTTCTAGTGCAAACATTCCTCCACAGGAGTGTGCAACCAAGGCCTACATACTTGTGCAGGGGGGTGCTGGGAGACCTGGATTTTGGGTTTGTGTGAGGCAGCCGTGGAGCTCTGAGGCTGCCTGGGCTTATCCTGGCATCAGAGGTGTCAGTATGAGATGCAGCATGGCTGGCTTGTAGCTAGCTGGGGTCTTGCTGTTAGGATGTAGCCTCAGTATTTCTGTTAAGTTACAAGTGTCTTCAGCAGACCAGGACGTGAAAGGAGTGAAGATCGCACGTACTTCCCCATTCCTCTGTCCCCTGGGTCTATGTATCGTTCTGTGGAGTGGTAGCTGATCTCCCAGCAAGGTGCTTGTCTTGGAAGAGCTGTGCAGCAAGGCAGTTTGAGAAGGGTTGATAAAATAAATACACCTGGTTGTCAGCACAATGACTTTTCTCTTTTTCTCTGCACAGGAAGCCTGTTACTGGGGTGCTGATATAAGTGACTCACAGTTAGAGGGTGCAGATGTGAATATTCGGACTGCAGGCTTGATGGATAAGATTGAGTTACTTAAAGCTTCTGTCAAAGGTACGTCTGTAGGCTTTCCCGGTGAGGCACGTTTGAAATTTTTTGTGGTTCTGGGATTATAAAGATACTGTAGTGATGTGTAGTAGAGCTAAGTCTCAACAAATAGCTGAGTAGTGACTCCAGTGCTAGTGAATGGCTAATTATTTGTTCTCCCCTCCCTACCCTTGGGAACTTTGGCAAGAATAACCTCAGCAGAAGGCAATGAAAATAAGTGTCAGGCACGGGTAGTGGTTGTCTGTCTCTTAATGGTGTATTTGTGAATACCCGAAAGAGTACAGACTGTGTGAGAGTTCTTTGTGTCTTATGGGAACACAGCAAGGACAAATCCAGGTAACACGTGGCTAGTAACTCACATTTACCAGATGAGTAATAGCGGGGACTCGGCTGAACTGGTGATGTTTTGCAGAGAGTATTTTAAATGATGATGCCTTTCTCCTGGGAGAGGGAGTCTGCTCTCACTTCATGAGCTAGGAGTAGGTAATCATTTTATGACCTTATTGTGTACCTCGGAGCCGGAGTCTAATTTAGTCCTTTATGGAACTCACAACAGACAGAAGCTGGCCACTTTTCCCTTGCATGGGTGATGAAGTATGCTGCTGCTTTTTTTTTTCTTTTTTTCACTTTGCAATATTTATTTCTTACCCGAATGGTAAGAAATATTATTTCTTTTTTTCAAAGAACATATATAGGTTTATTTCTTACTTAAAAGCTGTGACTGGGCTTGGCTTCTGGGGTAATGGAAGGTACTTTGATGTCAAGCTTTTCTAATGCTGAAGAAGTAATTAGTGTCTTTGTCACTGGTCAGAAGCTGTTACTTCTGCATATTTTGAGAAGGACTGTAGGTAACTTGTCCTTCTGTCTGTGGATAAAATGTTATAAAGCCATTGTGCTGCAAGTGTTGATCCAAGAATGGTCCAAGAAACATCTCCAGCCAGTTCTGGAAAGGCTGGCATAGAATCACAGCAGGGGTTTACCTGAGAAGGGACTGCTGGGGTCTTTAGTCCTGGCATCTGCTGGGAGTGGAACTAACCCTGAAACTGGGTCAGGATGCTCAGGGCTTTGTCCAGTGAAGTTTTGAGCATCCTGAGGGATGGAGAAGCCATAGTCTCATCCTTCCACATGCTGGGTCTGCTCTGGCCAGCACGGCCGGCCTTCATCACCAGAAGGGTGCAGTGCTGCATCACGGTCAAGGGAACAGCCTATTTCCAGGGTGCAAAATCTTGGGAGTTAGTTCAGACACAATCTAAGTGATTCTGGCTGTAATTGGATTCTTGCAGGGAGAAAAGGGGGATAGAGGGGAATTTAACATGTGGTTCATTGCCATTCATACACATGCATCTGAACATCTGCGTTGAGCAAAGTGCTTGCAAGCTTAGCTCCTCTTCTGCATTTTGCTTGTAAAGATGTAGTGTGAGTTGAGAAGCAGAGTGAGTTTGGACCCATGCAGTCCCCTGTTTGGAGAGCCTTGCTGTCGGGGCAAACGTATCGCCCACCAGTAACAGGGAATTTGCAAGCTCAGCCATGCTCTCGTGCAGTTGTCTCTTCCTGGTCTGCATCGGGTCGATGGCTTCGCAGTGCTGTTTGGGGGGTAAGGACAGAAGGAGCTTTGAATCTGGGCGCGTGACCTGCCCTAGAGCGGGCAGACAGCGTAAGGTCCATGGCGGCGTAGCTACTGTGTGTTTTTCACACAGCCATATGTAAAGACTTGCCTTTATTCCGCAGCATTGCCGTTGCCTTCAGAAAGCTTTGATGCTGTGATTTCGGATATTCCATTTGGGAAGAAGTTCAAGATCACAAAAGACATACAGCTCCTACCGGATATTCTCCAGGAAATGGAGAGGTGCGTGTGGCCTTTGACGTGCTCGGGGTTTGGTGTAAATGTCATGATGGTTTGTGATCCGAAGGGTTCAGTCCTGTGCAGGCTGTGAATGTCTGAGTCCTCACTTGTCCCTTAAAGGCTGCTGTGGCTTGTACTGCAAGCGTGAAAGTGCTGATGGCAGCGCAGGCTGGCAAGGAACGAGCTGCTGGTGTGAGCCACACTCACAAATACCCTTTGCAAGGCATGATGGTGAAACATTTGTGAGCCACAACCATGGGTGTTCTTTACAAGGCAGAAATGAGAGAAGGGGGGGAGGATGACCTAGACAAACTTAAAACACGGCCAGGCAAATAAAGCAATAATCCTTTCTCGGTTGAGGTCTGCTTGCATAAAATCACAGGCTTTCCTTTCGGGTTCACAATCAAGCTTTTACCAGCCTGTGTTGGCAGGAAGGATCTCAGGCCAGAAAATGGTGGTATGCATTTTCTTTTCCGTTGGCATGTACTGGAATATCCAGCTAGCCACCTGGTCTGCTTAAAAGCCTCTGAAGATGCCTCCTTTCACCTCTCACCCTGTCACTTTGTGGCAGAGTTGAGCCAAGCTAGTAGCAGGTTGCTTCTAAGGGGCTGTTCAAACTGTCAGCTCCTTTATTTCTTGGCTGAAAACAAGCCCTTTCCGTAGGACTGGTCTTCAGTGGGTGTTGCTCTCACTCGCCCGTACAGGGGTGCGGTGGGAAGATGGTGAGGCAGCTCCACAGAATGGCAGGGAAATCTTACATCAGCTTGCGCTGAGCATCCCTCCCTTTGACCGTGCTTGTCTTCTGGTCTCCTTTGCTCCACTGGACCACCCTAAGCAAAATATTCCTTGGGAAGGTGCAGGTGAGGATGGGACCATTGCCACGAGAGCCCCACCAGTAGGACTGTTCAGTCCACTTGCTGTGAGCACAGCCAGGATAGCCTTTTCTTTCTGCTCTTTCTTTGAAAGCCAAGTGTAATGTTTGCTCATGCACCAAGAAAAATGTATTACAGACAATGGTGAATTTTACTGTTTCCCAAGTTTGAAAGCCATTTAGGATCAGTGGAATGCAGAAAGAGCAGACCTTTGAATGATTCCGAAGGGAGAGGCCAGCTTCAGAACTGCTGTACCGACCTGAGGAGCTCTGGCTGCCCTGGGAAGTTGTTCCTCTGCAGACTGGTGGGAGGCTCACATGACCCAGAAATGGGGTTTGGAGGTGATACTGCTTTCAGTCCTTGGAAGAGTACTAAGAGGGGGGGGAAAACCAGTCCAGTCTTCCTGGTCAACTCAATGGAAAGGACTCCCAAGGTCAGAAATGTTTGGGAGTCAGGACAGGGCCCAGTTCTCCCATTTAGGAAGAGTTATGAAGATAGGGAATTTAAATTCTGTTTGGAGGTGTAGGTTGCAGAGTTGGGCCATGACCCTTAACGTGCTTAGGTGTTTTATTGAAGGCAGCTGGCATCTGCAATGTCAGCAGTGTTGAGTTCTGCGCAGACAAATGAATGCCGGTAGGCTGAACACCTAACCGTTATTTCTCCTGCAATTGCCAGGGTGCTTCGTGTTGGAGGG
The DNA here is from genome assembly GCA_035590215.1 of Microhierax caerulescens. Lineage (NCBI taxonomy): Eukaryota > Metazoa > Chordata > Aves > Falconiformes > Falconidae > Microhierax > Microhierax caerulescens. The sequence continues at coordinate 90,300,066 of JAVJGJ010000059.1, forward strand.
ACTGTTGTGTTGCTGCTGAGCCAGGATCTCCACAAGCGCATGGGTGGCATTACCAGGTGTGCTGAAAATGACTCTCCTAACACCATTTCTGAAGCTGGCACTGCAGAAGCCCTGAATGTTGATGGAAATTCTTCCTCCTTGGTGAATGGTGCTGAAGAGTCCTTCCTCAGCAGCCGACAGACATGCTTTGGGTCTCTGGTGCCAGATGGCGTCTACGAAGTCAGTCTTGGCAAGACGGATGCTTTCATATACAAATACAGGAAGATCTGCGCTGCTGGGGCTCGGTAGCTTTCTTGCGCTTGCCTGAGTGAACTGGAATCCTGATACGCTTGAAAAGCGGCTTGGCAGTGGTCAGGGGAGCGCTGCTGATCCCAGCCCTGTGCTGCTGTTAGCTCGCCTGGATGTCCGAAGGCGCTGCTTTTCTCTCTTAGTTTTTTAAGAGAGAGAGGTGGAAGATGCCTACCAATGTTTTGGATGTAAAATGTTGTTGGATGTAAAATGTTCTTACTGTAATGAGACAGAGTCCTCAAATCCTTGTTTAGGCAGAGCTCTCTCAGTATTGGGATGAGCTGCTTTGGGAGAGAAAGTATTTGTAGAACTGCAAAACCAAATGTAAATGGATTTTCACCCTTAGCAGTACTTTTTAGGCAGCACATCTTATCTCCAGAGTGTCCAGCTGTTTTTGAGGGCTGGATGTGTGCTTTACCTTGCCGTTTTGTATTTTATTTTAAGGTTCGTTTCCAATTAGTTTGAAATGTCACTCTTGAGATCTCTTGGAGTGGAAAATAAACTATTTTCTGTATTAATTTTGGCAGCATGTGCATGTGTTTAATGGGTACGCTTCAGCTTTTTAGGGTGAAGAAACTTACTTCTGTCAAAAATAATGCTTTCCCTCACTTGGTAACGTTACCCCAAGGGCACAGTGTGGAATATGGAAAAACTTGGCAAGCCGATCAACAGTTAGAATTGGCTTCTGCCTGCAGAGAAGCGTTTGGAAAAATTCCCCTGAAAGGAGAGAGGTCTTGGGAGTTCTCTTGGTCTATGCAAAAGGGGCTGTGGGGAAGGGAATAGCTTAATTCAAAGCTTTCCCATGGCTGCTGAGCTGACAGGGAGGTTACAGAGGATGGCTGCAGATTGCTTTCAGATGCTGTTTTGGACAAGCGTTGGCAACTTGGCAAGCTGGGATGGTCTCGTGCATTGTGTTCCTCTGCTGTGATTAGGGTGGAGATAACAAACAGTAGCGTGTCTGGGTTGGTTCGGGCTCTTTTTGCATTTTCTTTTTTTAAAGTTTGTCGTGTGTAGTCTGTTGGAAGAATTCCCTTATCTGTGTGCTTTCCAAGGCAGAGCCTCTTCTCTGGAGATCTTAGAATGTGAAGTAAGAACCCGTGGTGGAGACTGAACTACAGAGACTGGAAGGAAACGGGGATATGGGTCAGAGTGATATGACCCTGCTGCTGTGAATCCTGTTTACCTGGTACCTGGGAACATGCTAATGCACCACAAATACGTATGGATCTTTGGCTTAAAACTGTTTTAAAAATTACCTGCCTTCCCACCCAAGCTCAGCTTTCAAAGAGGCCTTGGAGCAGCCGATAACGACGCATCACAGGAAAGGTAACGGGTAACTTGTTCGTGCCGTTCGCTCTCTATCAAATATGTGCCGTCAACAATAATGTGTCTCTTTAACTAGCACCGGTGCAAGTTTGTTGTAGGAGGTGAAGCTTCATCTGGATTGCTCGGTTCTTAATGTAGCCCAGGAATATAAACGCTGGACATAACACTGGTTTCAGTGCAGGTCTGAAAGAGTGATGATGTTTGGGGTTTTAACTTTGTTTTATTGAAGCTGTGTTGCCATGACAGATAGCTAAAACATTAATATTACAAAGTTCTCATTAGATCCCACACACAGAGATGTCTCCTGTGAAGACTGCTAAAGTTCAGGGTGAAATCAAGTTGCTAGTTTTGTAAGACTGTCAATGTATCTGTAACAAAACAGACAATCTGCTAATGGTGGTTTTTCGGAGGTATTTTTCAGCGTTGCATACCACATTTTTCATCTGCATGGTTTTGTTTTCTGTGTCTCAGTAAATTTACTTGTCAAGTAATTCAGCTTCATCTAAATCTAGTTTAGAGACTGATAGCAAAATTGCTTTTCTGATTGCAATTACATTTCAGGAAAAATCTCGAATTTCACCTTCTGTCAAATTTTCTCATCCAAAATGATACTCGCTAGGAAGTCTGTAAGTTAGTTCTGTTGTACAAGTAATTTCTGTCTTTTGTGTAGAACAAAAGGTAATTTACTTTTTTAAAATTTAAAATCAAAATTCAGTGCTGCAAATAATTGTGTAGGGTGGCCTGCAAACTGTAAAAGAAGAGTTACGTTTTTTTGGTTGTAAAAAAAGACAATGTCTGGTCCTTCTCAGTTTTTGGAAATATTCCTAGAGTTAAATAAGTGGTTGCTTAGTTTGCTCTGTATTTACTTCATCTCTTATTTAGAGAGACTTCTCTGTATCTTGGTCTGAAATTGCTGTTATCATCATCCCTGTTCCCAGGCCCTCTGTAACTCATGCCATCCTTTTAGGATTTGGGTTCCAAGTGCTGCAGGTGGTATTCTGACAGAGACCATATTCATAATTCATCTTGTTTTGCCCCCATCCTAACACCTTTGGGTTTGGTGGTAACTGTATGTGGATTCGAAGCATATTCTGAAGTGATCGTAGGTCCATTTCTTTTGTTCCTACAATTAATTTATATCACAACGTCATCTTGGAAAAAATAAAACTGGTTTTATTTAATCAGGGTTGAACTTAGCTTGCCACCTCACAGGTCATTCATCTAGTGTGAGCATATCCTTCCAAAGATTTTCAACATCTTACTAAAAGAAAGGCCCTTCTTTTACTTTCCCCTTTACTGAAATTCAGAAAGTTGGGATAATTAGTGAGATTATCGTTCCTGTGCAGGTATCTGTTATACCATGTCTGCCCTACTGCAGTTCTTTTCATCATTTATGGCTTCAGCCAGTTTACAAATGAAGATGCAGAACTCGGTAGGGTGCACTTTGCTTGAGGTCACATATTTCAAAAAAAGAAAAAGACGGATTTTCTTCTCCCCAGCCCTCTGGCATAGGAGCTGATTTTGGTGAGGGACGTCACGCACCTCCTGGCTCCGCTGTTTCCCACTGAAGCTCTCAGATGCTGTGGGTGTCTCTGGGGAACCCCCAGTGACTCTCACCGCTTTCTGCTGGCAGCTGTGTTCCAGAGTCTGGTTTCTGGTGGCACTCCTGTGTGTGGCTGGCAGAGAACGTGTCCAGAACAGATGAACCTGAATTCTGATGAACTCCTGTTTTGCAGCATCCTGCACACAATCCTGCACAAATCTCTTCTCTCCATGTCCGTGCCCTTGCTCCTCTTCCCTGGGGTGATCCAGTAAGGACATTGCTACTTCTACAGCTTTGCTGCTTCTGAAATACTGAAACTGCCTTTTAGGTGTTTGCTTTTTGATAGGCGTTTTAGTCATCCTTTCTTCTTGATTGACCTTACAGCTGTTGAAGCCTCTGTTGACTTTGCTAGAAATAAACGCCTGTTGTGAAGGCTTTCAGTTTTAATTGTCTTTTGAAGCTTGTCAGGCAGGCAGAGAAGGGTGGATATTTTACCATCTCGTTTTCACTGCGTTAAGTACTACAGGGTTTCGTTTCTGTGACTGTGGTTTCCTTAACCCATAATCCATGCCTTGCTTAGGGATTTTTGTTTGCCTTCATTTCAAATCTTTTTGCTTAACATCACCTTTATCGGAGCATTACTTTCTAAAACTGTAGCTCTGTCGCATTCTGGTTACCACGCCTCCTACCAGAATGTGGAACCTAATTATTTTTAGCATAATTCTCACTAGTTCAATTCCTGTTAATTACAGCTGTGACTTTGTGAGGTGGGCTGGACTGCCCGAGAGGGGCGATCCCCTGCCCTGGTGCTGGCTGTCAGGCTGCTTGCCTTGCGTTAGCTCTGGTGCTCAGCACGATGCTGGGCCAGTATGGTTAGCTAACCTGGCAGAAAACTAACCAAGAAAAGGGAAGCAGGTGGGTTTTGCTGGCTTGGAGGGTTAAATTGGCTCTGGGGGTTGTGTGGGTTTGGGAGAGGCTGAAGGGGGAAGCCAGCAGGGCTGGAAGCAAGGGGTTGGGAAGCTGTTTGGGTGCGTTTTCCTGAAGAGCGGAGCTAATCCAGTTTGGGAAGCCTGTCTG
>JAVJGJ010000059.1:90307570-90323109 GCA_035590215.1 Microhierax caerulescens
CTCTTCCGTGCTCCTTAGAGCTATTTAACCACTTAGCAGGAACCAGCCACAGCTGCATGTTATCCACATCAGCCAACTCACCGCCTCTGAAGCTGCCCACAGCTGTATATTATCAATGCTAAATAACCCAGCTTTATTCCTCTACATCTCTGTTGGGTTTCGATTTCATACATGATTTTCTCAGTGTACACATCTGGTAAGAAACCTTTATAGAAAGATGGGGACAACCGATGTAACAAATAGTAAGGCTCAGATAAATGCCACTTCTATGTCAGACTTTTACCTGGACATAAACTTATGGACGGTACATAATGTATGTGCTCATTGAGTTTACTGTAAAGTTGCAGCAGCAGCATATACTGTTGAATGTTTTTTCTCAGGAAGATGACCTAATGAGTGTTGGACATGTAGCCAAAAATAGCAAAGTCTTGTCATGTTTTTAAGAATGTGGGCTATTGGCAGGGCATATGCAGGTGGACACAGTAGGGTCTTGGGGGCAAGGGGCAAGTTTCTGGGATGTGTTTCACCATGCTGCCCTGGAGCAGAGTGCATAATGGTTTGGCTTTTTAGGAGTTCTTGCCTTCAAGGAAGAAGCCTGTAAGTTGTGTACTACTCAAACTTTGCTTTGAGTTTGGGGAGGCCTGATACTGTTTTCCAAGTGCTAACAGAAAATGTGGCCTGTACTTACAGAAACCAGCCTGGATCTGGGACACTTCATGAAGACTTGTGGTTGGAGATGAGGTGAGTATCATGCCTGATAATGTGGTGCCGGGAACGGTGAGTATGGCTGTTACACTGGTACGCCGTACAAATATATACAGAATCATCTCAAGCTGGAGAAATGATCTGAAAGAAATGCATTAATCTGCAATTAGCTGTATTCTATGAAGTGAAGAATAACCAGCTACATCATTAATTAGCTTTTACAAAATCATTCTGCAGAAACCGGTTTGCAGCTGTCACACATGACAACTGAATGTGCTTTGGTTGCATTTCAGGAACAGTAGTTACGAAAAGCAATCCTCGTGGTGTACTTTAGTAACCAGATGATTGCAGGCTGACCATGCAGCAGTACCTATGTCTGCCCAGAACGGACACCACCTTACCTGGAGCTTTGTTTGGGTCATGACCTTGTGAAAAAGGTTCTGAGTTCTAGAGAAGTTCATCAGTGATCAGATGCACAGGAAGAAGGCTGGACAGCTGAAGGGGAAAGTAAAGGTAATGTGTAGTCTAGGCTAGAGAAAATTTGGGAGAATGAGGAAAGCAATAAAAGGTGCTGCAGAGAGATATAACATCACCTTCTGGCTCCTCTGTAAAAAGAGGCTGGGATTAAGACCAGAAAGGAAAACACTGAGTGGTCAGAGACATGGCACAGCTTTTCACAAGAGTCCTGAACATCAACCCCCAAACTGCCACCATTGGGTAGGGTGCTGTAGGTGATTCTTCTCTGGAGGGGAGAGAGTAACCAGATTTTGTTCTGCATCTATGATTCATTAATAGGTGATGGTTTTGTTCCTGTAGGAGGAAGGGCTGTAGGGAAAGATTATGATGATGATAATGAACCAATTGAATACAACCTTAATGACAGGTTGATAGATGATGAGGAAGAAGAGCTCAAGCCTCCTGATGAAGACTCTGACTGGGAACCAACCTCAGAAGACAAGGATAATAAAGATTTTTGAAACGCTTTTACAACGAACACATCGATTTGTTAAGACCAAAAAGGAGCTGCACAGAATGACATTACAGAGGTCAGATCTGGTTTGCACATAGATGCAAAAGGAGAGAAAATGCTCTGAAAACTGTTTTTCCTCAGCAATATTGGTACTACAGGAAGGTTATAATGGAGTTGAGGGGATTCAGCAATGCCTTTCTTGTCCATATGTATTATTTTGATAGGGTTTTTTTTTTGTTGTTTTCTTAAGTGGTGGAGCCAGAGAATGGTGGCAAAGTGAAGCACCTCTTCAAGGGTTCACAGTGACGTATGCCTCTGGGACCTGACAGTGTAGGAGTTCTCTGGGGCCACATCACAAAGCAAGGCTCCGGGCCACAATGGACTCCAAAAATGCCAGACATGGTAAAATTCCAGGAAACAAACATTAAAGGTCTCCCAAAAACCAAATGGTGGAGGGCTTCCAAAAAGCCCCAGGGTATAATACACAGAAAACAACGGTGAATTGCTCTCAATATACGAAACACTGCTGCAATCATTGAGGGATGCATGGTGGTGCAGTCCTGTACAGCTGCACCATAATCACTCCAAAAAGCATTGCAGCATTCCAGAAAAATACCAGACTCTAAGGGTCTCTAAAGAAAGAAAATGGTGAAGTGCTTCAGTAAAGCCACAGGGTGGAGAGCTCAGACTGGAGAGCACCCAAAAACCCCCTGGCTGGAGATCCACAAAATTACAAAGAGTGAAGACCTCCCCAAACCCAAATACTGATACAAACCTCAAAGGCTGTGTGGTGATACAGTCCTCCAGGGTCTCACAGTGATGCACTCCCCCAGGAACACAAAGCGAAGAACTCCTCTGGGCCTGCAGTACGAAGCACTCCTCCAGGTCGGCATAGCCAAGCACTCCAAAAATGCCAGGTGTTGTAGAATTCCAGAAAACAAAAAAATGTTAAAGATCTCCCCAAAATCAAAATGGTGGGGAGCTCCCAAAAACATCCAGGGTAGATAGCAACGCAGAAACAAAATGGTGAATGGCTCCTTGAGTACAAACTGCTGATGCAATCCTCAATGGCTGGGTTGTGATGGACTCCTGCACAGCTTGGTGGTGAAGCACTCCTCTGGGGCCACACAGTGAAGCACTCCAAAGATGGCAGGTGTCGGAGCATTCCAGGGCAACCCCCAAATTTAAAAGGTCTCCAAAGAAACCAAATGGTGAAGCGCTCCAGAAATCCGCAGGGTGGAGAGCTCCCCAAAAGCCCCTGGGCTGGACATCCACAAAATGACAGATGGTGACCGAGACCCCAAAACCCAAACCCTGATGCAATCCTGGAGTGCCGCACAGTGAGGCACTCCTCCGGGGCAGGCGGTGAGCTGAAGTGCTCCTCCAGGGCCGCACAGCGATGAACACCTGCAGGGCTGCACAGCGAAGCGCTCCTCTGCGGCCATGCCGGGAAGCAATGCCCCACGGCCACAGCGCCAAGCACTCCAAAAATCCAGGCCTCGTACAATTCCAGAAAAGAAACAAAGCTTACAGGGCTCCCCAAAACGAAAACGGCAAAGCGCTCCCAGAGGCACCAGGGCTCCCAAAACCCCCGGGCTGGAAATTTCCAAAAGTACAAACATCCAATTGCTCCCCCAAAACCAAATGCTGACACGCTCCTCCAGGGTGGCAAGGGGAGACGCTTCTCCAGGGTCACAGCGACACGCTCCTCTGGGGCTGCACCACAAAAGCATCTTCTGGTGCTGCGCCGGGAGGAACTCCCAACAATTCCAGGTGGTGCACAATTCCAGAAAACAAACAAACCAACCAACCAGAAAAGGCTCCCCAAAACCAAAATGGCAGAGAGCTTCCAAACAAGGGCTGGAGATCTAACACATTGCAAATGGGGAACAGCTCCCCAAAATCCAAACGCTGATGCAATCCGCAAGGGGCACGCAGCGATGCTCTCCTCTAGGGCAGCGAGGTGAACAACTCCAGGGTGTCACAGTGGAGCACTCCAACAGGGCCGCACCGCAAAGTGCTCCTCTGGGGCCTCCTGCAAACCAACCCCCCCCCCCCCGCCCCCCCGCAGCCTTAAAGAATTCCAAAAGTTCCAGGCATTGCAGAAGAAAACAACCAAAACTTAAAAGGCTCCCAAAAACTAAAATGCTGAAGCGCTCCAAAAAAAAGCTCTCCAGGGTGGAGAGCATCCAAAAAAGCACCAGAATGAAATGCCCAAAACATCCAGATGTTGAAACGGTTTGAAAAAGCCCTGGGTGGAGCTCCCCAAAGGCCCACGGCGGAGACCCTCTAAAATGCCCCAGGGTGCAGCCCTCCCAAACCCCCTCCGGCTGGAAACGTACAAAATTAAAGATCCCAAATTGCTTCCAAAAACCCTAACGCTGATGCACCTCTCAAGGACTGCAAAGCAAAGCACCATGCTGGTGCCATACCGTGAAGCAATTCCCCGCAGCCCCACCGCAAAGCTCTCCAAAACCTCTCGTTTTTGGAATTGCGGAATTCCAGAAAACAAACAAATGTTAGAGGGGTCCCAAGAAGCAAAATGGCAAAGCGCTGCAAAATGCTCTCCAGGCTGGAGAGCATCCAAAACAGCACCAGCATGGAGTGCTCAAAATAGCCAAAGGGTGAAACATTTCAAAAAAGTCCCAGGGTGGATCCATCCCAGAAAGCCCCAGGGTGGAGAGCTCCAAAGAAGCCCCTGTCTGGGAATTCACATAATTACAGATGGCAAATTACTCCCCCAAAACCAAACGCTGATGCATTCCTCTGGGGTCACCCGGGGAGGCATTCCTCCAGGGTGGCAAGGAAAAGCACTTCTCCAGGGTCACACAGTGATTCACTCCTCTGGGGCTGCGCTGCAAAGGAATCCTCCAGTCTGCGCCGTCAAGCACTCCAACAATTCCAGGCGTTGTACAATTCCAGAAAACAAACCAACCATAAAAGTCTCCCAAAAAACCATAACGGTGGAGAGGTGCCAAACAGCTCCTGGCTGGAGATCTCCACCATTACAAATGGTGAACGATTCCCAGAAATCCAAACGCTGATGCAGTCTTCGAGGGCTGCGTGGTGATGCTCTCCTCCAGAGCGGCGAGGTGAAGCACTCCTCCAGGACCTCATGGTGATGGCCGCCTCTGGGGGCCGTGCCGCGAAGCAGTCCCCTGGGCCTGTGCCACAAAGGACTCAAACAATGCCAGGCGTGGGACAATTCCAGAAAGGCAATAAAACCCCCAAAGGCCTTCCAGAAACCAAAACGGTGGAGAGCTCCCCAAAAGCCCCACGGTAGGGAGCCGTGCAGAGACCAAACGGCGAATGACCCCCAAAATACAAAATGCTGATGCAATCCTCAAGGGCTGGGCGGTGACGCACTCCTCTGGGGCCACACAGTGAAGCACTCCAAAGATGGCAGGTGTCGGAGCATTCCAGGGCAACCCCCAAATTTAAAAGGTCTCCAAAGAAACCAAATGGTGAAGCGCTCCAGAAATCCGCAGGGTGGAGAGCTCCCCAAAAGCCCCTGGGCTGGACATCCACAAAATGACAGATGGTGACCGAGACCCCAAAACCCAAACCCTGATGCAATCCTGGAGTGCCGCACAGTGAGGCACTCCTCCGGGGCAGGCGGTGAGCTGAAGTGCTCCTCCAGGGCCGCACAGCGATGAACACCTGCAGGGCTGCACAGCGAAGCGCTCCTCTGCGGCCATGCCGGGAAGCAATGCCCCACGGCCACAGCGCCAAGCACTCCAAAAATCCAGGCCTCGTACAATTCCAGAAAAGAAACAAAGCTTACAGGGCTCCCCAAAACGAAAACGGCAAAGCGCTCCCAGAGGCACCAGGGCTCCCAAAACCCCCGGGCTGGAAATTTCCAAAAGTACAAACATCCAATTGCTCCCCCAAAACCAAATGCTGACACGCTCCTCCAGGGTGGCAAGGGGAGACGCTTCTCCAGGGTCACAGCGACACGCTCCTCTGGGGCTGCACCACAAAAGCATCTTCTGGTGCTGCGCCGGGAGGAACTCCCAACAATTCCAGGTGGTGCACAATTCCAGAAAACAAACAAACCAACCAACCAGAAAAGGCTCCCCAAAACCAAAATGGCAGAGAGCTTCCAAACAAGGGCTGGAGATCTAACACATTGCAAATGGGGAACAGCTCCCCAAAATCCAAACGCTGATGCAATCCGCAAGGGGCACGCAGCGATGCTCTCCTCTAGGGCAGCGAGGTGAACAACTCCAGGGTGTCACAGTGGAGCACTCCAACAGGGCCGCACCGCAAAGTGCTCCTCTGGGGCCTCCTGCAAACCAACCCCCCCCCCCCCGCCCCCCCGCAGCCTTAAAGAATTCCAAAAGTTCCAGGCATTGCAGAAGAAAACAACCAAAACTTAAAAGGCTCCCAAAAACTAAAATGCTGAAGCGCTCCAAAAAAAAGCTCTCCAGGGTGGAGAGCATCCAAAAAAGCACCAGAATGAAATGCCCAAAACATCCAGATGTTGAAATGGTTTTAGAATTGGTAGAATTCTAGTAACCAAATAAACCTTAATGGTGTCCCAGAAACCAAAATGGTGGAGTTTTCCCAAAAAGTCCCAGGGTAAAGAGCTACTCTGAAACCAAATGGTGAATGGCTCCCTGAGTACAAAATAGTGATGCAATCCTCAATGGCTGGGCGGTGATGCACTCCTGCACAGCTTGGTGGTCAAGCAACGAAGCAATCCTCTGGGGCTGTCCAGTGAAGTACTCAATAAATGCCACGCATCATAGAATTTCAGATAAAAAAACAAACAAATTGAAAAGTTCTCCAAAGGAACAGAATGGTGAAATGCTCCAAACAGCCCCTGGTTGGAGAGCTGCCGTAAAGTTCTTGGCTGGTAATCTACACAATTAGAGATTGTGAATATTCCCAAGAAACTGCAAAATCTTTAAGCTATCTTAAAGGGCCACAAGCTGAGGCGCTCCTCACAGGTGGTCACATGAAGCCCTCCTCTAGGGCCATAGGGTGAAGCAACCCCCTGTGGCCACACCTTGAGGCACTCCAAAATTGCAGTCAGTGTAGAGTCCCAGAAAACAAACAAATATTAATGGTGTCCCTGAAAATTAAAATCATAAAGTGCTCTAAAAAGCCCCAGGGTAGACAGCATCCAAAAAAGCACTGGTATGAAGTACTCTAAAAAATCCAAATGGTGAAGTGATTTGAAAAGGCTCTAGGGTGGACCCCTCCTCAAAAGCCCCAGTGTGGAGAAATACCAAAAAGGTGTGGGGTGGAGGGCTACCAAATGGCCCCAGGGAGGAGAGCTCCCAATAAGCACTGGGTCAGAGATCTACAAAATTACAAATGGTGAATGGTTCCCCAAAAACTTAAACACTGATGCAGTCTTCAAGGGCTGCACAGTGATGAACTTTCCCAGGGTGGTGAGGTGAAGCACTCATCCAGGCCTCACGGCAATGCACTCCTCTTGGTCCACACAGCGAAGCACTCCTCCAGGGCAGCTCAGCAAAGCAATCCTCCAGGGCTGCACTGCAAATCAAAAATTCCAGGCATTGTAGAATCCTCAAAAGCAAACAAACCTTAAAGATCTCCCAAAATACTAAATCAGGGGTCCTCAAACTACGGCCCATGGGCTGGATACAGCCCCCAGGGTCCTCAATCCGGCCCCCTGGTATTTACAGACTCCCGCCGCCCCCCGCCCCACCAGGGGTTGGGGGGGAAACCAAGCAGCCGCAGATGACTGCCTGCCATTTAATCTGCGCGCCGGCCCCCTGTTTAAAAGGTTTGAGGACCCCTGTACTAAATGGTGAAGTATTGCAAAAAGCCCCAGGGTGGACAGCTCCCAAAAGGCCCCTGGCTGGAGATGTACAAAATTACAAACAGTGAATGGCTCCCAAAATACAAAATGCTGATTCAATCCTTGAGAGCTGTGCAGTGATGCTCTCCTCCAGGGCAGTGATGTGAAGCACTGCTCCAGGGCCTCGTGGTGATGCACTCCTCTGTGGCCGCACAGCAAAGCACTCCTCTGGGGCTGTGCCACAAAGCACTCTTAAAAAACTCTAGGCATTGTAGAATTCCAGAAAAGAAACAAAACAAATCTTAAAGGCCTCCCAAAACCTAAAATGGTGAAGTGCTCCAAAAAGCCCCGGGGTGGAAACTATCCAAAAAACCACCAGAGTGAAGCACTCAAAATTTCCAAAAGGTGAAAGGCTTCAAAAAAGCCCCAGGGTGGCATGCTCCCAAAAAGCCCAGCTGTGGAGCAGTTCAAATTACCCCCAACAGTGGAGAGCTCCGAAAAAGCACCAGGCTGGACAGCTGGAAAAAAAACAAACACCAAGAGGCTCCCAAAGTTCCAAACACTGATGCAATCCTCCAGGGCTGCGCAGTGATGCACTCCTGCATGGCTGCATGGTGCAGCACTCCTCCAGGACGACGCAGTTAAGAACTCAAAAAATGCCAGGTGTTGTAGAATTACAGAAAAAAAAAAATAAAATTAAAAGGTCTCCAAACAAAGTGGTGAAGTGCTCCAAAAAGCCCCATGGTGGAGTGCTCCCAAGAAGCACCAGGGTGGAGATCTACAAAATCACAAGTGGTAAACAGCTCCCAAAATACGAAACACTGATGCAATCCTTGAGGGCCATGCAGTGATTCACTGCTCCAGAGTAGCAAGGAGGAACAGTCCTTTGGGGGCTGCTCCATGAAGGACTCCTCTAGGGCCACACCATGAATCAATCCTCTGTGGCCATAGTGAAGCATTCAAAAAATTCAAGGAGTTGTAGAATTCCAGAAGAAAAACAAACCTTAAAGGGCTCTCAAAAACCCAAAATGGTGGAGAGCTCCCAAAAAGCCCCAGGGTTGAGAGCATCCAAAAAAGCACCAGGATGAAGTGCTAAAAATATCCAAATGGTGAAATGGTTCCAAAAAGCCCCAGGGTGGATAGCTCCCAAAATGCACTGGGATAAGAGTCTTCCAAAAAATCCCCAGGGTGAGGCACTCCCAAAAATCCCTGTGGTGGAGTCCTCCCAAAAAGCCATGGGGTAGACATCTCCCAAAAAGCACCAGGGTGGAGAGCTCCTAAGAACACTGGGGTGGAAAGCTACAGAAAAACAGTGAATGGCTCACAAAAAAACAAATGTTGATGCACTCCTCCAAGGCCATGTGGTGAAGCACTCCAAAAATACCAGGCATTGTAGAATTCCAGAAAATAAACAATCTTAAAAGGTCTCCAAATAAACAAAATGGTGAAGCTCTCTCAAAAAGCCCCAGGGTTATATACTCAAAGTATCCGTTCAGTGAAACACTTTGAAAAAGCTCCAAGACAGAGAACTCTCAAAAATCCCTAGGCTAAAGCACTCCCATAAATCATGGGGTAGAGAGCTCCAAGAAAGCTAGGTGACAGAAGTCTCCAAAAAAGCCCTAGGGTAAAGAGCTCTCAAAAAACCAAACAGCAAACAGCTCCCAAATTACCAAATGTGATGGACTCCTCCAGGGTGGTGGGGTGATGTATTCCAATAAGAAGTGGACATTTTAGCACTCAAAAAAAAAAAAAAAAGCCTTGTGATTAAAGTCTCAAAAAAAGCCAAACAACGAAGCACTCCAAAACAACTAGGTGGTGAAGCACTCTTTCAGGACCATAAGATGATGCACTCCTCAGATACTTCAAACCATGGGCCATCCAAAATTGTGGGCAATCCTAGAAAACAGCAGTGGAATAGCTATTTTTATTCCCCTTCCAAAATTCCTAGTCAACAACATTCCTGTCAATCTCCTAGAAACATAATTCCTAGCATGTTCTGTGAAAGACCTTTAATGCATCCCAATTTGTTGTCTCCTAGGGATTCCTGGGAAATTCCTCATTTCTTCCTTGTTTTTCTGTGCCAAAGAACCACACTGTATGTTCACACAATGGAAATGCTGCCTGTACATAGCTGGACTACACCTGATTGGGACACAGATGCTGCACCTCTTCCCAGATCCCTGCTATTTATTGCACAGGGATTAGTAAATTCTTTGGCCAGCTGCTCTTAGTACTTCCTAGAGAGCTTTCACCCTTCACAGGCAGCACCTGCACAGGGGCACGACCCACTTCTCTGCCTTCAAAGAAATGTGCAACTCACAGAAGGTCTCTTTTGTCCAAGATACAAGGTAGCTCCCAAAATATTTCACTCAGCTCCTTCAAATGGCCACCTGGAGAGCACCTGTTTCACATGGGAGCCACTTCTCTGCTCCTGTGGTCACTCTCACCTCCCCTTCACTGTTTGCCCACTACCCAAGAGATACACAAGCAGCACGAAGTCCACATCTGTGGCAGCACAGAAGGCTCAGCAGAGCTTCCCAGGCTGAAGCTAGAAGACATTCATTCACACAGCAGACACTCAGTGGACAGACAAAAAGAGTTCTATGTCCCTGCTTTCCATCGCTGTGTTGAATAGAGCTCAACAGCATGTTTAACTGCCTACACTCGGAAGTCTGGCTGAAGCTTTTGCATCTGCGAATGGGGCATAAACGAGGGAGTATGTATTTTACATGGAAACAAAAAAAGCCTCACCTTGCCTAGCTGAAGCTTTCTTCATTTCATTTACATTACCTGTAGGCTGTGTATATTCTCTACAGAACGTACACAGAACAAGTCCTACATTGCCTGAGTGAGGCAATTTCTGTACAGATATAAAATACACACAGCTAGGACACCATCTAGATATCTATATAAAGGACAGACATATAGAGATACATGTAAATGTGTGTCTTTCACAACCATAGATACATGCTCCCCCACGTGTGGTCTATGCAGAACATCCACAGACACTATACACTCTATCCCCAGGAAGTGAAGCCTCAGCTGATAACATCTCACTGAAGCTGTGTTCCTCTCTCTATTCAGAAGATACATTGTCTATGCATGAAAAAGTATACCCAACCATGCTTTTCTTTTTGTAGATGCACTCTCTACACAGAACACACACAGAGGACATACAGAATAGACACAGAATTTATCACTTGCGTACGTACTACACACAACAGATAGGTGAGGGGAAGCTATGGTTCATGTCTTTATGCTGAATATGAATGTCAATGTCTTTATGTTGAATAGATGTCATCTGTACATAGAACAAAGGCATTTTGAAGGCCAAAGGAGGAAGGGCATTTCTCCACGTGGGGAGTGTATGTTGTCCTGAGTTGGAACACATGCACATGGATACACATACTTTACATGCAGACATACAGAGAGAGAGAGAGAGAAGGCATGTTTTTTCTGTCTGTATAGAGCTCACATACTGCCATTATATGTGTACTATCTCTTTGTAGAGTAGATACAAAGAGATGAGGCAGGTCTTCCTTGCTTACAGAAAATAGCCTCTTTCCATAGATCACTATAGAAGGCCCATACAGTCATGCTTTTCTGTCTATAGACACAAGAGAACCTAGCTACCAATATGCACAGGGCTAAAGAAAGGATTTAATTTATCTCTATAGAATATATGCAATAGGACGGGAAGGCTTTTCAGTCTTTTCTTTAGACTACAGCCTATGCACATCCAGAATATACGCAGGCAAGGTGGTGAGTGGCTTTTCTGTCTGCACAGAGAATATATGGGCCAAATATAAAACATACACATAGAAAAGCAGCACCTCACCTACCTGTACATCTAATATTTACCATCTGCATACACATGACATGCCAATGAAAGGGGATGCTTTTCTCTCCTGATATTGACTATATTTCATGTATACAGACTCTGTGCAGGCAAAGCAAATCTCTTCCATCTAGTCATAGGCTAGATACCACCAAAGCGGGGCTTTTTGGTCTGCTTATACAGTGTACACCAGCTGTATAAAGAATAGAAAAGAGCAGAAGGGTGAGGTGGGGCAGTACCTTTCTGTCACCATACAGACTATAAAACAGCTGTATGGAGAAAACACATGGACAGCACCACACACCACTTCCCCATTGGGACACAGAACATATTCTGGTTACAAAGCAGAGATGGGCTAGGTGAGGCAGGGCTTCTCCACCCACCCTCATGTGAAATTTGGGAAGACTGAGGGGTGAAGGGGGCAGTGTCTTTGTACATCAGGCACACTGTCTATAGAAGCACACAGCAAGGCTTTTCTCCTTGCTGAACAAAGACCTGGTACGCACAGGTAGTAAGTACGGAGCACTTCTGCCTGTATGCGGAATATAGGCTGTCTGTAGATCAGAGAGATGTCTCTGCCCTTAGAACATACACTGCTCCTTTGCACAACAGATCCAGAGAGGCAGAGGGAGGGGGGGTGCTCTTACCCGTACACAGGTGACACCCTCTTTGTGGAGCACAGGCAGAAGGGTGAAGCAAGGCAAGGCTTCCAGGAAGCTGACACTTAGCAGAGCTCCCGTTTACAGCTAGGTAGAGGCACTCTTCTGTCAACCTGACCTGAAGCCTCAAGTGGTTTGTAGCTCCATGATGCTCCAGGAGGCTGATGAGGCTCATCAGGCCCTCACCCCCATGACATCAAGCACCATTCAGGGGGAAAAGCTGGAGGCCATGGCAGGACTCTCCTCAGGAAGTCTCAAATAGGAGCAAACACATCCTGCTGCCTTCGTTGGGCTGGTAGCACAGTCAGGGCTTTGGCTCCTATGACCACAGGACACTTTCTTGAGGAACACGAGGAACACAGACCACCAGCCCAGGTGTCCCTGGGCCTCCTTGACTGAGTGGGCAAGAAAGTCCCTGCTAGCAGGTTGGCTAACCTGGTGAAGAAGGAATGCAACCACACAAACCAGCACAGACTTCTCAGACTGTGCAGGCAGGGGACAGGGGGCAGTGAGGAGGTGGCCAGGGGACAGCAGACATGGAGCAACATCCTCTAACACCCCCAAGAGACATTGTGCAAACATGCAGGGATAGCTTTTGGAAAGCCACAGCTTAGCTGAAGGCAAACTAAAAAAGATGAAGGACAACAGGAAGGGCTTCTGGAAGGTGACTGGAAGCCAAAGGAAGGCTAAGGGAAATGCAAGCCACTGGTCAACAGGAAGCAAAGCTACTAGCAAAGGACAGGGGAAAAGCGAGAGAAGATGCTACATGGTGTGTGTGTGTGTGTGTGGGGGGTGTGTGGACAGTAGGGTGGGTGGGTGCTTTTGAGGGGTGTTGACCTCACTTCATACTCTCACTTCTCTCCCTCACTGGAAGAAAAAGCCAGATCCTTCTTGAGGGGCACACTGGACCAACAAGGAGCAACAGACGAGTTGCAGACTCTGACTCAAGACAAAACAAGTTGCTCACCATGAAGGTGCCCAAACATTGGAACAAGCTGCTCAGGGATGATGCTGAATCTCCATCCTTGGAGATACCCCAAACATGACTAGACACAGCCTGGAGTAACATCATCTGACTGGGCTGATTCTGAGCAGGAATCAGACTAGACAGCATCAGAAGGACCGACCTGACCTACCACATTCTGTGAATCCCTGGAGATTCCTCATTTCACTCCAGCATTCTCCCAATTAATCATGAGCCACTGCTCATGTTAAAAGCTCTACAGAAACATTTGTGGAGCACAGCACTGCTTCTAGGACATCAGGGGAGCTGCTGAAGGCAGCAACCCTTCCATCACTTCAACAGAGCTGAAGCATGGCAAACCTAGGGCACACTAAAGCCATTTCAGACAGGTAATAGAAAATAAGGCAGCATTTAAAGGCTATGTCTTCCCATCTGAGGCCTGACATGGGCAAGTAAAAACAGTCCTAGAAAGCACAGAGCTGGCAGACATGAGAAGACCCAGGACAGTTCCTCCTGGGGGAAGCTCCTTCCCCTGCCTTTCTCTCCCCCAGGAGGAAGAAGGAACCACATTCATCTAAACTTGCTTTCACCTCATGGAGGGCACCCACAAACTCAATGAACTGGTCACACTATTGGGCAGTATCTGATACAGAGACATCCCCCTTCCAGGCTAAACAGAAAAATCTTTGTATATATTTTATAGAAATCTACATAAAGATACCCATATTTACAGACATCAGTATTTACAGAATTACAGAATATCAGTACTTTTATAGAAATACCATTCATAAAAACATTCCCATTTAAATATAACTACAGACAGGACGACACTTCAAGCACAGAACCACACACAGCAAAGGGAAAGCATGTTTACTCAGGGCAGCTGTCTCAGGATGACTCAGCTCTGCAAGGGTCCACAGTAACTATAAACCTTGCTAATGGCCTCCCCACAGAGAACAATGGTTCATTTGCTTTTCCTGAATGAAAGATGCTATTATAAGCACCAGATATGACACTGTATGTGCCAAGTAGAAAGGGGAATCCTTCCACCCTACCAAGTGAATTCACCTTGGTAAGGCAGAGAGGAGCCAAGGAGGTTGCCCTTCAGGAATGCAATAAGCCTCAGACAGAATAGGCTGACCTAAGAACAGAGATGAATTATTATGAAATGCATCAAGTGGAAGGTATTTTGGCCTTGGCTGTTTCCTACATTCTAGCAAGAAGTAATGCATTTCAAAGCAAAGGCTATTCTAGAATTATCTGAGGTGCTGCTGCTAGATGGCCCCGCTTTGTGTGGCTGAGTGCAGACAGACCTGTCAGCCAGCCAGCCAGCAGGTGTCAGTTACCAGTACTTTGAGGGCACACATGTAGAAAATACTAGAAGGGAGAACAGGTTACACTGGCTTTGAGTCAGGCCAAAGCACCCTGCACCATCACCAAGTGTGAGTGTGAACACAAGCTACCACTACACTAGCTTATGAAATCTGGACTAGGTGCCAGCTAAGCAAGGTATTTGTTTTTAACTTTTTTTTTTTTTTTTTTCACAAAAAAAAAGTTTTACTTCCATTCTGGTCACCCTCAGAACACTTTCTTTGCAACTTTAGTTTCTTACCATCAAGACTAAAAGTCAAGAACAGATCCCCGCTGTGTACTGCGGAAAAGCCAACTTGGTGACCAGTCTGCTCTGGTCTCATCTTTGTTTCAAGCTCATCAGAAGGTGCTGCCAAGAGGCAGAGGAGGGAGCCCTGGGAGAAGGGAGGCATCGGCAGCCCCAGCCAGAGGTGACAGCAGCCTGGCACAGCGCTCCCCCAAGCAGAGCCTGCCTGCAGCTCTGGCAGGGGTGGGGAAAGGGGAGACAGCAGCGCCCAAGGCAGAGCACACCCCAGGGACAGTGCTTGACAGGCAAGCCTTGCCCAGCCCCGATGGCCCCTTGCCTCAGCCCTGCCCAAACCACACCTGAAGCCAACAGGGCACAGCCGGCGACGGGACATGCCTCGCCAAGCCCTACGAGAGCAGCTTCCCCCTGAAGGCACCTTCCACCCCCCCCACCCACCCCCCCAAGGTGGCTCTGCCACACCGGCAGCAGGGGAGCTCACCAGCCCCAGCTGCCTGCAGGGAGGCCCCAGCCATGCACTCACTTGATCAGAGCCGGGCCCTCAGGGGCTGGGCCGGCCAGGGCCCGCAGGGGCGCCTCAGAGGAGCCTCAGCGGCCGGGTGGGCCGCACCGGGCAGGGCAGGGCCCTCAAAGGTCGAGCGGGCCAGGCCGTGCCCTCAGGAGTGGCCTGGGGCCGGGTCCCCAGGGGCGGCCTGGGGCCGGGCAGAGCAGAGCCCTCAGGGGCCGAGCGGGCCAGGCCGGGCCCTCAGGGGTGGCCTGCAGCCGGGTCTCCAGGGCCGGGCCGCACCGATTCGCGCCCTCAGGACCGGTCCGATCCGGTTCGGTCTGCGCTGGTGTCCCCCAGCCTCCCTCTCCTACGCCAGAGCGCCGCCCCATTGGCCAGCGGCCTCGACCCCTCTGGGCGCAGCCAATGGCGAGCGCCCTGGCACCCGTTGCTAGGCGGCAGGGCTGAGCGCGCCAGCGCGGCCCACGGCCTCTGCCCGGCCCGGGCCCGCGGCCACCCCGCGCCAGGAGA
>JAVJGJ010000059.1:90349349-90366293 GCA_035590215.1 Microhierax caerulescens
GTACTCCAACTCTACACTGTCCAGGTACAACAGTCTGGGGCTAAGATTTCATATAGCATGCTGAAGAAGCAAAATGATGCATGAATAATAATAATAATAATAATAAAATGTGTCAGAACAGAAGAGTTTTAGGTAACATCTTTTTATGCTTTGTAACTTGTTGCAACCAGTTATTGTTGGTATATTCAGTACTGGAAGTTAAAGAAAGTCTAAATGAATTGTAATACTTACTTGTGTGGTTCTGATACAGGTCTATGAAATGTAAGCAGCGTATTGCTTTATTCTTTGCCTAGGGAATAAAAGCAGAAAACATTTCTTCTTGACTTTTTCAGTAAAATAGTTGAAATTTACCATTGTCTAGTTAACTGGACAGGAAAAAAGCAAGCAAGAAAACTTAGGAAAACAGGTTTGCCACATCTAAACCACTTAATTTATGGAAATGAAAATGTTCTTTTTAAAGAACTGCTTTCTCCTAACAGATTTAAATATTTAAAAAGACTTCTCAATATAGTATCAACTTTATCAAACTTTGTGTATTTTAGCATTGCTAATCTGATAGCCTAGTTGAGCACTGTAACACAAACGAGATTAATGTAGATGGACGAGTAATATTTTGAAGTCTAAAGGACCCTTAATAAGGTCACTATGCATGGGTAAGAGAAAAATTCCTACACGCTAAAGCTACAAGCAGATTGTACACTATATAGATATTGGAAACAAGTGACCAAGGGGGGGTGGGGGTGGGGGATAGGATATACCATAGAAAAGGGAGCAGAAAGAAAACAGAGAGTGCATGAGCAGAATCACATAGCAGGGCACCCTCACTATGCATGTCCAAAGATCGGCGAAGCTGGTGAAGGGTCTAGAGCACAAGTCCTGTGAGAAGCAGCTGAAGGAACTGCAACTGTTTAGTCTGGAGAAAAGGAGGCTCAGGGGAGACCTTACTGCTCTCTACAACTACCTGAAAGGAGGCTGTAGCGAGGTGGGTGTCTGTCTCTTCTCCTAAGTTGCAAGTGATGGGACGAGAGCAAACAGCCTCAAGTCACACCAGGGGAGGTTTAGGTTGGGCATCAAGAAAAATTTCTTCACTGAAAGGGTGGTCAAGCACCGGAACAGGCTGCCCAGGGAAGTGGTTGAGTCAAATATCCGGGGGGGTATTTGAAAGACGTGTAGATGCGGTGCGTAGGGACAGGGCTCAGTGGTGGGCTCGGCAGTGCCAGCTTAACAGTTGGACTCGATGACCTTAAAGGTCTTTTCCAATCTAAACAATTCTATGGTCATTTGTGTCACGATGGACAAATCACATACATGGATCCCTTGCATAGACTACAAAAGATACTGATTAAGCAGCACATAATTGAACCAACATACTTTCCGTAACGCGTTCATCCGGTCACCAGCTTTCCCCATTGCAAAACCTGCAAGACAGAAATGAGGCAGGACCTTCAGAAAGCAAAGGGGAAACAAAAGAGAACTTCACAACTACATTTATTATCTGTCATTTCCATCCATCGCACAGATCATACTCAGAAAATGGTCCAAAGAAAACCACAGAAACCACAGGAAGTAACAGTTATGTTAGGTATACCTAACAGTTACGTATACCTAACAACGGGATGCCAATTGCTTGTTGGCAGTACAAATGGCAAAACAAATAAGGCTTAAGTTATTCTGTTTATTTGTCCAAACTTGTTCCAAACAACTGAATAATGGTGACTGCTTCGGCCAAAAAACCAAAAAGTCCAGTCTTCTGCTTAAAAAGAAAGTAGAGAACGAAGAAAAAAAAGGAAGGTGATGCAGACTATGTCTGTACAAAGAGCAGCTCCAAGACCCTAGAAGCAGCGAAGGAGACTGGGTTTCTGCTAGCGAAATAGAGAATATCAAAATTAGGTTTAAGAGAATAGTGCATTTGCAATAATTGCATGCCTGTAAAACAGAGAAAAACCAGTATGCCAGTTTACAAACTGTGACCTAACTCCCTCCAAACCCTCAGACCTACTCCTATTTATTAGGTCAGCTGTGGTGGCGATGAAAAGATTTCACAGCGGTCTCTGGGTATTCGCAGTCTGCGCAGACAGGGCATCAACAGACTGTACGGAATGAATAAGAGGATGTGACAACCGTTTTCACAAACTGTGTAGTCCAACAATGTCAAGGTAGATTGAATTAAAATCATTTAACCTCAGATCAGCAGATCTAGGTTTTTTTGGTCCTTTGATGTTTCTGTTGTGTCAGCTGGAGCTGTGGGTTACCTGTATCCAAAAGCCTAATCCCAAAATCAATGGGATTGGACCCTGTGGCCAACACTGACTCACTAATTTCATGCAGACATCACAGGAGAAACAAGCTAGGAGAGATCTAGAAAAGCAATACCATCCCGATTGCTGCGGTGCTACCAGCAAAGAGGCTACGACTGCAAGCCCGGAGCCTGCTGCGAAGAAGCAGCCGGGAGCACTGTCAGCTCCTCCTGCGCACGCAGCCGGCACCCAGAGCTCTCTGCCGGTTTCCAACTCCTGCACAAGAAAATAGCAAGGGAACTGCTATTTTTCTAAACACACGCACAGAGCACAGTAGCAGCGTATTAACGCTGTGAAGTCACACAATAGATTAGAAAATGGAGACAATGAGGTCACCTGGGCAACCTCAGTTCAATCATTCAGCACATATGGTTTAAAGTGATAACACGTTTCATGAAAAAGCTTTTCAAAGAAGCGGTAGGAAGAATTTTTTCAGAGTAATCTATCTTTTTGCTGGAGAACCGTACCTTCCTCTAGATAGAAATTTTCCTCCCCTCCAAACTAAATTAAAATACAGCTTTAGAAACACATCTGGACCTAAATTTTTCACATAAATGAAGTTCTGCAAAACTGTAGTTGACTGGAAATACAGCTGTCTTACTAAAGCTCTCCATACATCCCATCATTAGCGATACCTATTCCGTTCAGAACAAAAGGAGACTAGTTACAGTTAAAGGTGGGTGCTCTGCATGCATACAGATGTTCTTTTCTAGGCCACGTAGCAACACAAATGCAGTTTCCTGCACTCTGTCTCCAATACAATACATGCCCTACTCCTGCCTCCTGATAGAGGTCAGAATTCTCTGTCACTTGGACTATATTATTTGTATTATGTACTTCCCAGCTATTAATTTTCCACTGTTTTAACTAATTCTTCTTTAATTCTGCAGAGCTGTCTTATCTCTAAGTCCATGTGAGGTCTAATGGTAATTTTAATGTACATCTGTTTGTACCCACAGGAAGATGCATGAAAACTACCACTTTATGAAGAAAATCGTAGCATGTTCAAGGGTGCTACTTAAATAAAGCTTATCATGCAGCAACAACAATAAAAAAAGCCTTTAACTCCTGATATTTGAAAACTGAAAGACAAATATTATCTCCTCAATAACAGAACTGGAAACGTGCAAGAAACCCAGTGGTGCACACGGTGGCTATGTAGTGCCTTTACGCTGGGATCCAGTTGATCCAGGGGACATGCTGCCCTCCGATGCTTTGATGGCTTCGAGAGACAGCTGGGTCATCACCACCCTCCATACATAACCCTGCTTCAGTTCTGTTGCAAGGAAATCACAACTAAACTGAACGCTTCTGACCAGTATTCTTTCTCAGTCTTTGCTCAGAAAGGAAAGGAAAGAGGTTTCTTTTCACAGCTCATATTATAAGATTATATATATATATATAATTATAATTTCATAATTTCTTTTGATTTGTTGTATTTAATTTATGCCGTAGTGTTTCTATGGTTAGACTCCAAACTGCTTGCTCAAGAGACCATTATAAAGAGTCATAAAAGAGAAAGAATACAAATGGGTCAACCCGCAGATCACTGAGGTTACTGTGAGGACACAAAGTGGCCCAAGTATTCTATTGTTCCCTGAAGTGTAAATATATTATTTGTAGGAAGCCTGCAAAGTGCATTTTTTTTCTTTATAATTAACTTCAATAAAAGAAAGCTTCCTAAAGAGGCTGATCAGAAGGAAATCTTCTGATCGGACAGATTGACTAAGAAATTCTGAATCAAGATGCTAGGTGAAACTACCAGTAAACAAGCCCCTTTTAACCTGACGCAGTAATACTTCCAAGGGACCATCCCGACACTTAGGGAGAAGGAAAAAAAAAAAAAAAGAAGCAGCCAGATTTATACTAATTACCTAGAAATACTAACACTAGCTAGAAAACAACCCAGGAAAACATACAACCAGCCACGCTGCCCCTTCCCACAAAGTGGTCACTGCTGTTAGAGCAAAGACATATAATTTATTATACATATATTATATTATTATTTTATATATTAATATATAAAAATTATATATATTATATAAATATATATAAATTATATATTATATATTATATATAAAATAATATATTATTATTTAATATATTATTATACATATAATATTTATTATATGTAATACAAAAATACAAAATACAACCCCAGGAACCCCAACAACCTGAAAGCAATTTTCAAAACAATAAAGACAGATCCTGTCTGCTGACTCCTACCTCCTGATGACTCTACCTGCTCTAGCAACCATGGAACCCCAGATTCATTCCAGCCAAGCGCAGGCGTGCCTGTGAAAGAGCCGGCTCAGCCGAGCTGTCCTGCACCGCCTGCGCCCGAGGACGCGTAGCCGGCCCCTGTGCCGTTCCAGCACCTTCTGCAGGTGCCTGATTCTTTTCTTTGACTTGGGTGTAAACAGCTGCACTCTGCAGCTAGGTGCCTAAGGCCGGGTGAAACAAATGCAGTATGCATGGCTGAATACTTCCAGGCTTTGATTTTTCTATAAAACATAAACAGTATCTACAGTAACTGTGTGTACAGGAAAGCACAGGTGATCCCTTCTGGAAGGATCTACCAGTGGTTAGTGCTATCACTCTAGAGTTAAATAACAGAATTTATTATGACTTGGTAATATATGCTCCAAACCTAATCACACATTACTACTTTTCCTAAATTCTTTTAACATACAAAACAAAGTGTTCAAATAAGTACATCTATAAATCGATTATAAAGCTTAGTTTTATAGATGAAACTCAAAATTCTTGCAGATAATTCAATATTGCCCAGAGGAAAAAAGAGTATATTTCTTTTTTTTTTTTTTAAGCATAAAAAGTCCCCTTAAATCACCATGCCTCCTGCAGTCCTATTACAAACAATGATTAATTTGGTATCTCTTACATACAGCGAGCGCACCTACCTGCAGCCCCTTTACCATTTCCGATAGCCACTAAAGCACGTATTGATTTTTTTCTGCCTTCCTTTGCCTTCATACAAAACACATTTCTCACCTGAAGGAAAAAAAAAAATAGAAAGCATCTTGTTATGGAACAGTCCGACTGTTTGTGTTTGGGTATTTTTTGTTTTTTTTTTTTTTTCTTTTTTTTTTCTCCAAAGAGTCATTTTACCGAAAAGGAATTAGAGTCTGTGATGAAACCTTACAATGTATGCTGCCTTTATCAATGCATGTCATCTGCAGAGGGACACTGGGTTCAAGGCATTAGATACTTCATGTAAAGTAAAGGCTGCTAAAAATCTATAGGCAGACACAGAGGAAGTTACCTCAGTAGTTCCATTAAAATATCCTCTCTGTTGTGTTTACCCGCACAACAGCCAATGCTCTAACGCTGCTAGCTTCATGTGGGATTTCAATTGTGATGACAAACCGTGGGAAAAAATTGAAAGTGACATTAGCATCTCACTGCACCTCTCACATTTTAACGTTTTAGGAACTGCTCTCAGGAATTGCTCAAGGTGTGTCGCTTTGCATGGATTAAAATTTAGGATTGAAATCTGCTTGGCAGACTGCAGAAGGCAGTCTCATCACTGAGATGACAGCTACTAAAAGAAGACTTCATTTAAGAGATGGGAAGAAGAAAATGGTATTTTGTTCCTGGAAGTAGAAATGTTTTCAGGAACTCTGCAAGAAATTCAAGCAGAGACGTAAGAAAACTCTTCAGCTTGACGTGAGGGGACACAGCTGGCCCTGTGGGTATCTGTCTCTGCTACAGACTCCCCCAGGTGACCACAGGCAAGTCACCGCTTTGCAGTCTCCTCCCTTACATGGTCTCGTACATCACCCGAGATCATTTGTCTGTCTAGCTCCTGTTCTGGTTTCCTTGGTTTTGTTTATACATTAAAACGTACATTTATTTAAATACAGGCATACATTTTATAGACAGGTTATATACTGTATATAATGTATAAACTACATATAAAATATAACACAACACAGTATATATAAACACATACATGTATATAAATTGCATACTGGATATTGCTTGACTGTGTTAATATCTGTGTCTCAGAATTACCAGTGCAAAGATAAAATTTACTTTGTGGTTCATTTCTGCCATTCCTCTCAAATGCATCAGGGTCTACTTTCTTGAGGCCTTAGTAAGATTTCCATAAATTATAATAAATTAAAAATGCATTGTTTATACATGAATTAAGCAGTACTCTCCCCTTTTTCCTGTAATTCTTCAGTAAGCTGGTCTGGTTCTAGTGTTATACATCTGGAAGGGATTACTGTCAAACACTTGGTCATGGCTTAAACATTCTTACTGCAATCACGAAACCCAAACCCAAACAAAAGATTCCACTGACATCACTAGGTACAGGTTAGGAACGAGCGCTTCTGAAGAATTCCACCCTGCTTTCATTAAAATAAAGATGCTGTTAAATTCAAGGTGCACATATGTTCTGGAGAGCACTTTGAAGAAGTACCTGCTTTGATAATTGCTTATTCCAAGTAATTTTTCTTTCTGCAGTCCTATTGCTTACAAGAACGAGCTAAAAACCCAAGTCCCCTAAGGTGAAAGTGCCTGTGGAAATAGGCTACTTGCAGAAAATGCAAAATAATGATGAAAGAAAGAGAGTACTCTCTCTCTTTTTTTCTGAAAGTACAGCGATTTCTCCAGGAGCATCAAGAGAATAATATTTTTGCTTTGCACATACTTTTGTCTTCCATTGCCAATATCAGTAAGTACTTGTAAAAAAAAAAAAGTTGGCACTCGCATTGTCAAAAACAAAAGGATGTGAGGCTTGTAGAAATCTCCTCAAGAATTTCCCTTCTCGCTTTCCAGAAGGTGGCAATAAAGACACACGCAATGAGCATCTCCAGACCCTTCCCAAAACTGCGCTCGTCAGCCCTTTCCAACAGCTCTGCAGGACCGTGTTTGTCACCCGCCGCCACCGGTGCTACCGCATCTCTCCTGAACCGCTGCGAAGGCCTCTCGGGCTCCGTAACGTACACGGGGAGCCACGGCTGCTGGGACAACGTGTCCTCAGACCCCCCCGCCACCGCCCCGGCCTCCTTCCACCTGGGGGGCCGCACTCGGCAACGCTTCCCTTCGCCTGCAAACAAAGCCTGCAGTGAAAGCCTGTCATCAAACTGTGCTGGAATTAATTACTACACAGCGAACACCGTGCCGCTTTTAAAACAGCACGATCTCTGAGACGTGACTGAAACTAAGACACAATTTCCCCTATTTCCTAGATTGCCACTCAAGCCAGATTTAAAGCTAACTTTAAAAATTTGAAAACAGATGCACGCCCAACCTCAATCACAGCGTACCTCAAACTGCCTCCCTGTACCCATTATCCATGGTGACAACACAAATTCCACTTTCTTGTCAAGAGCTGAGGGAAGAACAGCATCTCTCAAATATAAAATGAAACCACCTCAAACATTCATGAAGAGGAGAAACAGCAAGCAACAGTTTCGAAGGCAGGACCGGAGGTGTGGAAACGCACTGCAGGCAGACAGGCTGCTAACGGTTCTTGCCATTTCAGTACTTACCGGCTGTTGCACTGTCAGAGAAAGGTGAAACCCCAGCGCTTCCCTAGAGGGTTTATTCTTGTAAAAGCGGAAGGAATGACAGGCCAAATGAGTGGCTTTTGGGAAGTCCTCCTTTCTATAAATCATATTCTAGTCAGGATTTTCCCTGCTCCTGACACCCGTGTTCTGCTGTTCCGCAGTGCCCGAAACGGGCTGATCCCCTCAAGGCGTGAGGACTCTGGTCCCAGTGCTTCTCTAAGGTGAGATGAGACACAGTGAGAGCAGGGCGCAGTGCTGGAAGAAAAGCACTTCCAGGCAAGTGAGCCTAGAAGGGCTCAGGGACATTGCTAAAAGGCCTGGGAAGCCAGTTATGCAAAAAATTGCGTAATAAACTTGTACACAGAAATCAAGCCCGTGTCAGCTAGATCATGTCCATATCAGCCTTCTCTCCTCTGTGAAAAGGGCAGAGCAGATTTTTACCGCAGAGACAGAATATCTCCCAGCTGTAAGTTAAACCTACCGTACCTAAAAATCAGAAACTGCACAGGACAGCTGGAGGGCAGAACTCCTGGTGCTGACAAGTGACAAGGGTGACACATGGTTTCCCCAACGGTGGGCGACGGCAGCGCTTCAGAAGGCAAACCAGTGTCTTCTGCTGTGATTACCAATAGCTGACCTTCTCAAAGAAAACAGCTAGCTAGAGAATTTATCAGCCTGCACTGATGCTTAATGTAAGTGTCGGGGGGGGGCGAATCCAGTAGCTCCACAGAGGCGAGGCTGCCACAGCCCCTTGCTGCCAGGTTCAACGAGCAGCAAGGTGTTAGGGGGTGTCAGGAGGGGACACCACCTCCCACAGCTCCCAGCTTTGTCCTGCCTGGCCCGGAGCCCAGCCCCAGCCTGAGGGATGTGGCTGCAGGATCAACGAGCAGCAGAGCTGGGTACGTATCTCAGAGAGACACGTGCAGGACACCGACTTGTCCAGCCACAGCCCATCACAGACAAGGCACTGCCTTAAGTAACACCTGGATAGCACCTGGATAAAGCCTAAGTACAAACAGCCACGTCCCCTTCCTTCGCTTCGGCTGGTAGAGACTGCAGTTCACTAGTGCAGGCACATCCACGCCGCCCCCAGAGCCATGCATGCACGCACATCCCCCGAGTACCAGCACGGCCCTTCTGTCCATCCAATACCGCTGCCCAGGCCCTCTCAGCCGCTTCATGGATCTTCTGCCTGCCGGCTGGTCCCGCCTGGTCCTCAGCAGCAAACACGCAGCACTCGCAGGCACCCTACATGCGCTGCTCCCCCTGAACACAGGCAACTGCTCCTCTGCTCGCCTGACCCCAAGCCCAGACCTCAGGCTTCCTACCCACTGGCTAGTCCAGCTTGGAATTTGCTAGTAAATTACACGCACACAAACGAACATCAGGCTTGGGGAAGATGCAGACCCTCAGTCCCCCGCTGCCTCCACAGCAGCTGGCAGCCGGCAGACAGGCTGTGACCTGCGGTCCTGTCCCCGGCACCAGCGCTGAGCCCCTGCCTTGCTTCACCTGCCCTGGTCCCTCCCAGTAGCCGATTTTCAGGACACCCACCGTTCCTGCGCCAGCAGCTGGTGGCAAAGCCCCTCTCTGGCTCCAGCAGCTTGCACTGAGGCCCTGCTCGCTCCAGTTGCTGACACCACAAGTCAGGGGTGCCCACAGCCCCAGTCTGGCTGCAGCTGCTGTCACCGATCTCACTCCCACTGCCCCCCCTCAAGTGGCTGGCACCTCGGGCTCACATTCTGTAGGATCCTCTAAGTCCAGAGAGCTACAGCCGCTGGCACCCACAGGGCACCCACACCCCCAGTCTGACTCCAGCTGCTGGCCCACTGGCCACTCAACGCCAGTTCTTGAAGTCCTGGCACTTAAGTCCCTGCAGACCTCACACACAGAAGTGACGAAGAGTGAGATTGCACAGAGATAATTATGAAAGGATTTAATAAGAAGACAGACTGTAGTTGTCAGGTGCAGGGCTCTGTTAGACAAGCATACAGATCGGCCCCAGCTTAAATGCAGCCAGCCCCTTTTGCACTCCTTTCTGTCTATTCCTCCTCTGTTCTGCCCCATTGCACGTTCCTTCAATGTTTGCACAGTTCCAAGGACACCCCCAAACATCACAGACCCTCAGGTTTGCATCCTTATCAGCTGTAAAATACTGGTTTTCCTGCAGCTTTTTGATAGCCCATCAATGAGTGTGACTGATGAGCTTTGTTTCTTTTCTTCGCTCCATTGTGTCTGTCAGGTTTGTGTCTCTCTGTATTTCACTTACAGCCTCCCCCTCTTCCTCAGTATCCCACTGGACCTCTATCAGATAACCTTAATGAAATAAATATTCTCACATTCCACATACCTTTAAGCAACTAGTGTGGCTGACCAGGGTTGGTTCTCATTACCGCCTGCCTTATCATTTGTCAGGTTTGCATCTCTGTATGTTCTCTTTTATGGCTTCTCCCTTATTACCCCCTTTTTACACTGAAAGGGTCCTTAACCAACTTTAACCTTAAAGGAAGAGGTGCTCTCGCCATCCATGTTCCCCTACAGAAAGACGGGAATGCAGTCCCAGTGGGCACAGACTTCAACACATCTATACAGCACATACATTCATACATGCACAGCAGGCTCTGGCCCTGCAGATCAACACGAACAGAAATGAACAGCACTAATTACCTCATCCTGTTCCTCTCTCTGGCTAATGAGGGTGAAGGCCCATTAGTGGGAAATACATATATTCCAGTTGCTAGCACTTAGACAGCACCCCCCCACCCCAAACACATGCACATAGTAAATGAGAGTCCCTAGCCCAAGAAAATAGTTAGAAATTGAGTTTAATAAGAATTCAGGATGAACCGTACTGGTCAGACACAGGTCATGATGAGACAAGCATACCAACCAGCCCTGTTTAAATGCAAGCCACTGCTTCTATCTCCTTATCCCACACTGTCATTTTCCCACACTTGTTTCCCCTAAATCACTTAGACCCCTCCCTTGCTCTCCCTTTGGTTGTGCTCTTAAGATCCCCTAAGTCTTGTGTAATATGGAAATGCTCTTCCCCTGCATTCTATAACGTGTCCTCTGCGCGGTGGCAGCAACCCCGCTTCAGTCTGTGGGGCGCTCTGGGGAGTCTCATCTTGACAGGTGGCACCCCTGGACCACGGGGCTGAGGCTAGTGCAGCGCAGCCCCAGGAGGAGCCAGACAGGGTGCCTGTTTTCTCCGAGTCTGTCATTTTGGTTCCCCTGCCTGCCTCTGAGCTCCTCTGGTCTGTGCAGACAGCCACCGACGCGGTTACACGTCCCCTAAGATGGCCCTGGGAGGAGTGCCCGCGGGGCGGTACTTGGGTCCCTCTACCCGCTTTTGCCCCTGCGCTCCCTTGTCTGTGGCCAGACAGGACTTTTATCACATAACCTAACAGCCTCCAACTTGGTCATCGTTAGAATAAAAGACTTATGCCTTGAAGAATTTGATTCAGTAGCTACAACCTCTGAGAAGCGGGAGCATTAGAACCAGCCATCCTGTTCACAGTGCATCCGTCCCCCAAGGACACAGTAGGTGAAGAAACTGCAATACATGTAAAAAGTAACCTGGTCTCCTCGACCCCTCACTCAGCGAAACAGAAGAAAGGTTTTGACCAGATGCTTGAAGCGTTTTTCATACAGGCTAATTCATCGCAGCTCTGGGATGAGCTCCAAGTGCAGTTCTCATCCAAATCAGTAATGAGCCCAATCTGCAGAGACTAAGCCATGTTCAGTACTAATACTTTTCCCTTGTCACATGTGTGAAATTCTCTCTTTTATAACCCATTAGGAAAAATAACATAGCTCGAATGCCCTACTGACACAGCGCGTGTCTAAATGTGGCTTCGTATTACAGCTCGCAGCTGAGTACAGATCCGCTGGATTAACCCCGCAATAACGCATGCTCAAAGCCACACCACACGTGTTTCCTCGCCAAAGGATGGTCCATAATCACACCGAATTGTAACTCACTTAGAAGCTTCTGAATGTTCCAAATGCCAATTATTTCATCTGTACAGGCTGACAGGTAAAAGAGATAAAAAGATCTAATTACTGAAGCCACAGAACCAGTTGAAGGTAGTATCCCTAAGCTCTACTTTAAAGGCAGTGCCAAAACTCCTGAGAATGCTGAGAATATCAGAAATAAATTCTCGTGCACAACTCTGACCTCTCATTCTTTCCTGCGACAGACTGCTTCAGATGCTACCTTAAAAACTGTCTGAAACATTCATTGTCAGTCTAAAGACACTGTCAGTGTCATCCAGGGAACAGAAAAACCTCCCTGTAGTTCTAAAAGCAAAACCTAGAGCTCCAATATCGCAGAAGTACTTTTGAGCCAACATCTCATTTGAAGTAAATTATTACTCAGAGAGTATCCTGTATACCATATAATTTTTCAGTCAAAGATGTCAAACAACAGATCTCAGACACTGTAATTTCATGCAGCATTTCCTTTTCACAAGCCTTTTTTATTGCACCCTTTGTAAAAACAATAGCTAGAAAACAATTTCCAATGACTTATGAAAAGAAACAAAGGGTTTAGACTGTGTATTAAGGAATATTCTTTTTGTCACAAGTAGGAAGTCTACTGAGATTTACTCTGCGGTCTCAAAACAAACACGCACTCATAGGTTTTTGCTACTCTGCGGGAAGTTGAAACTATGGCCTTATCCTCTATTAACAATCCCCTGCTGCATCTCGACGATTTATTTATGTTTAATGGATGCAGGACAAATGACTATAGAGTGACACAGTTCTAACTCTCTCCAGTGTTCATGCTCCCTGCGGCTGCATGCACAGCACATGTAGAAATAAGACAAGGTCCTTCACATCATTTTGATGCAACAAATGTTTTTCTGACTTTACCCTGCTTTCCACGTGCCAACACGAAGCTACTCAG
Source organism: Microhierax caerulescens (assembly GCA_035590215.1). Classification (NCBI taxonomy): domain Eukaryota; kingdom Metazoa; phylum Chordata; class Aves; order Falconiformes; family Falconidae; genus Microhierax; species Microhierax caerulescens. The sequence continues at coordinate 90,362,096 of JAVJGJ010000059.1, forward strand.
GAATCCCAAGGCAAGTCAGTTCTCCGTGGCTTGGCAAAGAAAGCCTAGTGGTTCCTAGCGCCACTGCCCCTGAGCAGAATGAGTCCGTCCGTGCCCCCCCCCCCATCTCTCTGCTGCCCCACTGACATTGCCAGGGGATGGATTCAGACGGTTAAGTAAGTGCAGGCGATACTCAACTGCCGAAACATAAACCTTGAAAGTTCTGCTCATCTTTTCCAGCTAGGAACAGTGAGTGCTCACCCTGCTCCCGCTCAGGCTCGGCGGGCACCCAGCGGCCGCTACAACCCGACGTATGCTGGGGGCAGCTCCGCTAGCCCGAGAGCAACGCGCAGGCACGCGTGACGGCCAGGGAGGGCTGTAGGTCACTGTGCAGCCACTGCCACTGTCCCCCGCAGCCATCACCCTTGCACACTGACTGTCCGGCAGTTTCTTCAGAATCCTCTAACTCATGGCAATGGTACAGACCAAACCTCCGAGCTGGACGGCATAAATATGTCAGCTGGCCCCCAAAGATTTGGAAGCGGATCTGACAGCAGCCGTACTGCTGAGGCTTTTGCGCTTCCCGCTGCGATATGGGGGATGCCTGACAGAGGAGGAAGGATGAGCACTCTTACTGCTCTTGTTTGGTGGCAACTGTTTTGCTCGCAGATGCACAAATTAAAAGTTGCGAGTTACGAGTTACAAATTAGGGAACTTTTGAGTTAGAATCCTCATGAATTAAGCGATGAAGTAGTGAATTCATGCGTTAGACTAGTCAGTACAAAGAAGACTGAGTGATTGTTTGACATGTTTGTTTTCCTTCCTTGTAAACTCAGAAGATCAAGTTTGATTTGCAGCGTATGTTGCCCTCTAAATTTGAGCAATCCAAATGGACCGCGAGAAGCACATCTAACACTACTCTGCACACGGGCAGCAACCCGTATCAGATGCAAGCTGTGCAGACCCTGATCAGAAAACTGCTCTTCCCCAAATTGCTCTCTTCAGTCAGTCTTGCTTCTCCAAAGTGCTTGAGGTAAAACACTGCACCCAAACAGGTCTCAATCAAAACAAGCATGCTTCAAAACTAGCTGAATGTCTGAAGAGAACAGGGGAAGAACAAGCAAACGACCCAACTCACCTGACAGAAAAAGCCAGCTTTAAGAAATTACAGGTTTTGCGTAAGTCTTGGAACGTCAGGACTCAGATATGAACTGCCAATACTATGATACAACCCTGTGAGGCATACCCAGTCTCAAGCCAATTCAACTAAGAATAAAGTCTGTAAATACTACTACTGGAGGTAACATGCAAAAAAAAAAAAAAAAAAGAAAGATAGAGAAGATTTAGGGAAGACCTAGAATTCGGCTTCATTTACTGCACACTATCTTGATTATAAGACAAAAGTATTTCTTCTCAAAGGCTTTCTGCAGAGTTCATCACTAACTCGATTCCTGGGAAAATGTAATTTGTACACTTCTCAGAATATATGCTCAATTATCCACTCAATGGAATTTACTTTGATTGATGCTATCTGAGGAAGAACCAGTTAGCTATTTTTACTATGCATGTATTAGAAAAGATCTCTTTTGTCCTCTCTTCTTCTCTCCCTTCCAACACTCTTAGAAAGTGAAAACCAAAACCACACAAACACCCAGAAGAAAAAGGTCCATGTACAGTTTTATGTACAACATAAGAAAGAATGAGAGATGACCCTGAACTAAATCAACAGTGTAAAATGATTTTGTATTCTAAGGATGAAAAAAGACCATACCAACATCCCAGTACCCAGCTCATGACCTGTGGAGCTCTGTATATGAACCAAAGCACCAGTATGCTTGTATCTGCAGAAAACAGCTTTTAAGGGTAGTGTCAGTGTCTATGTTGCTGCCTTCTGCACCATTTCTTTCCACAAACTGAGTGCACTGCCTGACCTGAACTTCTTTAGCAAGCCCATATCTTTCTGCAATTTAACACACACACACAAATCAGTAGGTTTTTTTGTTTAAAAATTACAGTACCATATCCTAACTATTCTGACACTGACCAGGATTAAAATGGGACGATGCTTGCACAAAATTCTTTGAAGTTATAAGAAACAGGTAACGAAAACAAAAAAGCATAAACATAACAGCAAGTGAACAAAAGGCAGAGTTTTCACAACTGGCAGTAAACTTCAGTGTTTAACAAAAGTACTTGAGATCTGTCTTTTGCAAAAGGCATTATTTATACTTTATCTTCTCTCTTAGAAAGCTCCCCTTTAAGAAAGACTCAGAGGGCCACTAACCTCATGTTATGTGCTTTCAGGCCTTACTGATGACTAGGTCTCACTTTCGGATTTTCATTGCACTGCAAGGCAAATACTACCACAACACAGGATGACATGTCGGCTACTTTTTGTACTGTGTCACCATGTTGATTTCATCTGAGGATGGTTGATAACATGAAATGTTAACCTTCCAGTTAAAATAAGAACAGCATGTGTCAACCACAGCAGTAAATTTTAATTACTACGATTACGACATTATGTTAAACAACAGTAAATACTACCACCGGTTCTATTCACAGCGATTCTTCTTGTGCATAATATATGAGCAAAATGGGAAATGCACCCTCAGGTTGGCAGGGAAAGAAAGAAACAGGTAGCCTGAGCCACCTCCTCTGAAGTAATGCAACAGTCTGTGGGAAAGCCAGAAACAGACCCCAGACACAGTCCCTGCTGCTGCCCCTTCACACTCACCCCAGCCAGCTGCTTCTCTGCGGCAGCTTTAGCTCTTCTCTACATAAACATCTGACCTTCTTTGTACTCTATTCTACAAGCAGGGAAAAATCGTTAGCTTTTCTGTTTCTACATTATAAGAAACACTTTAATAAGCAATTTCTCTCTTTTAGCAGGGTAGCACAGCTTTTTTAGTAGCATATTCACAACAGAAAGGGGCTTTTGTGTTTTGTTCACAAGACAGCCCTTTTAAAAATGGCTTTCTGTTTCTCGCTGCGAAGCATAATTTCCCAGCAAACATTATTTTAATCTCCTGTACTGTTGTGAAGATAAAGATAATGGAAAAGACATATAGAAAGAGCATCATGTATGCAATCTATTTAAAATAAGAATGCTAAAAAAGATCTGTTTATTTCAAAACTCGTATTTGTTATCATTAAATTATAGGACTCCATTATCTTGGGCTCGCTGCTGGCTTTGAACGTATAAGTTTTTGCTGCTGCTATTTTTTGCAAAAAGCACTCCTCTTTCTCAGTTGACATCTGTGGTAATCTCATGTAACAGCAGAGCCTCAGCCTGCTTCTAAAAGCTTTTTTGTTATTCAGACATAATAAAGCATTGAAATAAATTTCTATAACACATGGAAGCATAGCATAGCAATTTATTTTGTTGTTTAATCTAATGAATTTGACTGTAAATAATTATGCCAGCACAGAATGGCCAACTTCAGTAAATACCTAACATAGTAACTGACAGACAGTTGTGACACATCACAGTAAACAGAACAACAACCACTTTTCTGCAGCGTGCCCTTTCAATTAACTGAAAGCACTGCCAACTGCAGGGACTATCAAAAAAAAAAAAATCACTTCTATGAGCGGGACCCACGCAAATCAACTGTTACAAGTCAACTGCCCTCCAACACAGACACAGCTAAAGGCTAAGTGGTCCAAACTGTCTCTGCTACATCAGAGTCAAAGCCCTTTGTGCCCAGTTCACTCCAAAACCAAACTCATTTACTTAAAGGAGCTTTACCAAATTGTATAGGTTTTCCAAACCCCACCACAACAGTCTGCCGTGTGTACAGCTACTCCTGATTGAAGAGGAACTAACAGAGAAGGCTCCTCTGATTCTTCAACATCTCAGATGAAACTACACACATGTGGTTTTAAACCTGAGAACGATATATTCATTTTGCATGTTAAAACCCCAATGTATAAAAAGTATACAGTAGTGAAATAATTTACTAGTTAGGGTAGCCTTGAATTCAGTTATTGTAAACTAGTTTCAGTAATGATTGTAGTTGCACATTTGCAGTTTGAAGTAAAAAGTCAACTCAAAATTTTTATTTGTTTATTACGGTTTTCACATGAAATCTGGTAAAAATGCAACATTTGTTGGTAAATCAACTGCATATGGTGTTAATTTAGTATGGAATGCAAAGATAACATATTTATAATTTCTGAAGTGTAAGCTTTCGGTGCTGTACCTAGCTCAGCAGGA
>JAVJGJ010000059.1:90373360-90389658 GCA_035590215.1 Microhierax caerulescens
GCCTTAAATTAATTAATTTACAAGCAGAGTTACGCAACTTCCTGTTTGTAGTTTTGTCTGAGAAATGACCCCAGCACTACTAGGTTCCCTGTTATGGTTGTATGTGAACTATTAAAGCTTTAACTGCAGGCGTTTGCCATTTCAGAGTCACTCAAAAGCATCTTTGAATCAGGTGTTATTTGCTCAACAGAGAAAGTATGGCCCCGATGAAAAGAGTGACGGGTTATGTCATGCAGTTAAAACCGAATAAAACCGAATTCCTATTGCTGTAAGACTGACTTAGCAAAGACTGGTTAAATAATTGCAAGCTCAATGTAAAACAGTGGTTGTTATTTCAAGTCCTTGAAACTATTTGTGATGCTTACCTCAATGACTCTTGCTTCAAAATCTTCGTAAGTTTCTGTTGGGAGAAAAACAGGGCATTACATTTCCTTGTATTACTTGCCTACCAGCACAGCTCCCTGTAGGTGGTATAATTTCAGAAGGACACTATTTTTATGTAACTGTAACTTGTAAATTAATCTCAGCAGTAAGTAGAAAAGAATAATTTGAACAAACTTATCTAAAGTGAGCTTTATTAGCTGCTTCCTTTTAAAAAGACCTCATATTTTTCTTTACTTGACTCCATTCAATCCCTTTTAGAATAAGGTCAGTGAAAAAACAGCACATAGTTCTTATTTATAAAGCATGGATATTTTTTTTTTCATTTCTTCAGTAAAATCAACTTATGTGAAGAAAACTAGTTTTAAAGAAAATCCAGTTAAATTTCTAATTTCCCAGAAAGTGTAATACTACTTATTATAATTGCAACACAGCTCCTGTTATAATTAAGAGATGACAACTGTTAAATATATTCGTTGTACTCTATTAGGGACACCAACCTCCAACTGCAATCAATTCCTCATCTTTTTAAGTACCATACATGCAGGGAAGATGGGAACAGTTTCCAAAGACTGTCCAAACTAAATAACTAGAGTAGCACAAAAGAAGAAAAATAGTAATTTTTTAAAAAACGGTAAAGCAAGACTAATTTAACTGCTCTGTTTGAACATCACACAGAGAGTAGATAAGAGATCCTTCCAACCTCCTGCTTTTCCAAATTACCTTACGAACAAAAGCATTTCAGTGTAACATAGAAGACCAGTGTTAATTAAAGCATTTAATTCTTATTTTATTTGGTGTAGTTACAGTGAGATTCTGGAGGAAAGCTGAAAACAGTATAATGATGGAGAACTGAGGGCTCATTCCTTCACCAAACATTGCTTTATCGTTTACACATAACCTCCAAGATGATTACAGATATGAACATCTCGGCACAATTTAGAGATCTGTTAGCCTACAAGAAGTAGGCTTCTTGCTCACAGCAGAGGACATGCATGCCAACAGGCACTCTGCTCCTTCTCTGAAGCCTCCTCAGTTGCAAAGAAACACTGTAAACTTGGAAGGAAAATAATGTTATTTTCAACTGAAAAATACTGTTCTATCTCTACTCACAGCTAGCACAATAAGTAAAGGTGTACTGGAAGAAGATCCCCATAAAAAAGCGTGACACACATACAGTCACAGTATATCCACAATTATTTATTTTTTAACATATTGGTCAATTTCAACCAAATCTGTCAGATGTTGAAAGCAAACAACATCCAGCTTTCCACAAACTTCCTGTACCTGTTTTCATTAGAAAATATGATTGCTGCTGAAAGGAAGCTGCAGCATATGCTCAGCCTCTGTTTGTTACTAGAGAATAATACCAGAGCAGCAGGAAGGGCGGAACTGCAGAATCTCGATCAGAACTCACTCTTGCTTAGACACAAGGGAATCCAGCCACACCACAGTCTCAGGACAAAAGGATTTATTGTGTCTGGCGGTTTCAGGTCTGCTTCTCCTACCACCTTGACAGTGCTTTGCACACAGCCAGAGTCCCAATTCCCCTGAAAAATCATTAATTCTCTGACTAGCAAGATGCTGAAATGACAATGGGGACCTGAAAATCCCCGTAACTTTTAACAGATTAAAAGGGAATCAGTGTATACCCATCAGAAACTACTTTTTCTCAAGCACATTTATAATACAAGCTGACAGTTTAATTTTCCTTTTTTGATTGTAGTACCCTTTCCTCTTTTTGGCAGAACTTGACCTGACTACCACAGCCTCCGCGCAGCCAACTTTAGCGCAAGTGATCAGCGTCAGTAGTATCAGCCAAATGCAAAATGAAGGAAAGCAACGGAAGGTAAAATTCATACACGCATAAATGTTGTTTGCAACAGCTGCCACTTCTTTTAGTGGGATGAACTACTTGAAAACGTAGTTGAATTTTAAAACAACATGATCTTGTATTCCAAGTATGGAACTAGAACCATGAAGTTTTCTTGATATTCCACCACTGACTTATGGGGAATTCAGAACAATTCATTAATTTCTCAAATCTTTTATTTTTACAGTTGTAAGATTCAGTGACAGTCTGCCAAGCCCACTGTCACATCACTGCCTTCCACAGAATATTCACTTCCAAGGTAATAAAATGCAATGCAGGGAAGTAAATATAGGAAATCTTTCACTTGTATAATGCAGTATTATGCCGATATTAAAATAGAATGAATTGCTCTTAACATTGAAGACAACCAAAAAATACTCTCTTAAGAGACTGGCAGGCAAGCTCTCCTTAAATTCACAAGGTAAACAATGCATCTCAGGACAGTACAGCAACAGAAGCCACAAAATCATCTGTACCAGCTACCTGACTGGAAAACCTGGAAAAGGAGCGGTGAAGTAGTAGACAGCTGCAACAGCGTAATTTTATGAAGCTGAAAGCTACAAAACTGCCAGCATAACTCCAGTCTACACAAAGGCATTAGATCACGTTGGAAAGACAATGGTCTCCCTCCTGTATGGCTCGGTTCAAAGCATGTCCAAAAGTTTAATTAACCAACAGAATGTAACCAGAAAATATTGACAGACAGAAATAAATTAACAAACAAAGCACCAGGCAGACTGGGGAGCAAAGGTGACTGCAAGAGGTGTGATTCCATGCAGGTAATTTTCCATTCATGTTGGCTTGATACAATGTATGTTCCAAGATCCACCTTTGCACTGAGGGAACATACACCTGGACAAAGGGAGCTCCGGAAACGACCAAGCTTAATGCCTAGAACAACTGCAACAGGTCCGAAACAGCAGTGCTAGGAAACGTCAACTGTCTTTCCTAGCTCATCTTATCACAAAGCATACAGACAACACACATACAAGTATCATCAAGTGCTTCACGAGAAAAATTCAGCTGAATGTGAGCAAGAACTCATTTTCATTAGTTGAGAAGGATTAGGCTTTGGAATATTAAACAAAGCTACTACAGAATTTCTAGCGGTCTGAAGAACAGCACTGTAAATAAAGGTAAGGTCACCACTCCGCTCTGTGTATAGGAACTCTAGTTTCACTAGGCAGTAAATAAACAAATAACTTCTATTAGCTACATTCAAACTACATCATCTTTAACCAATTTCATTATTTGAACTAGAAAAAAGCGCCTGATTTATCCCATAGGATCCTTCAAGAAACTATAAAAACCCCTGTGACTGTATTTCATACTCAAGACAATTAATGATGAACACAGAAAAATATTTCCATACTTCAAGACTCCTCTAGCAGTCCACAAGGTAATACAGTACTACATAATACAGTATGCAACGTACTGTCTGTAGCTTAATACAATAGTGTAACAGCTACATTAAACTAAGCAGTGATTTAATAAATTTCACTTGTGTTAACAGAACTTGTTCTTTGATTTAGCTCCCTTGCTTCATGTATGGGCATGTAACAGAAGTATAAAATCAATTTTCAGTCACAGGAAAAGTCTGGATCTGACTTTCTACGAGCCCCTTATCAGAAAGGCTAAATAAGACCAAGACAGATAATCAGTTTTCTTACCTCCATTAGGACCTGGCTCAGGAGGATCCAGAACGACACCTCCCCAGCATTTCCCACTCCATCCTCCCTCTCTCTTAACTTTTATTTTTCTTTTCTTCTCCCATGTATCTCTCTGCTGAACAATTTCAGACTGAATTCTGTCTTGTTCTTCTTTTTTGCGTTGGGTAACTGCCTGGACTCTCCCACTTTGTATCACAGGAGCGTTGAGACCAGGCCAGAGGAAACCAGAACGTCCTTAAAATTACAGAGAAAAATCATGTTTTATGCCAAATTGGAACTGAAACTCTGCACGCTGGAAAAATGCAATCCAATGGAAGGTTTTCACATATTTCAAGTGTGGTTTATGATACAGAATTTATATTTAGAAACCAAGAATAACATTAAACAATCTTATCAGGACTTCTTTTTTTAAAAGACTAAAATATCTCAAGCAGTTCTGACACCAGAGAAATTAACAGCATTTTGTCAATGTATTAAATCAAGAAATATCATCCATGAAAAGCTCAAGAGATTTCTTCAGCTCCTGATTTGTGAATCTACCTTCACCAATCTCCTGGCCTCTATTGAGATTCTTCCTTAGCTGCTTCTTCCTTCTCTTTCCTCTTCCTTTCCTTACTCCCACACCAGTCTCTGCCAAAGCTCCTTTCCATAGCTCATCAGCTGTCACTGAAATAAAAAAGCTTTCATAAGTAATGTACAAGCACAGCTTACATTGGAAACTAAAGCTGAAGAAAAAAAAAAACCACCAAAACCACCACAAACTGGAAATGTTAACCCTTGCTTAATCTCTGCTGGGATTTGAGCTGGAGGATTGCTGCCTTGCTAAGAGCCAGTTCCCGTGGTGTGTGTACCTGGTGCAGAGACGTGCTCTCCTCCTGATGACTGCAATCAGACAGGCATGCAGGCAGGTGCATGGTTTTTAAAAGGATTTTCAAAACTGACTTAAAGGCAAACATTCCTAACCAGTAAGGTATTAATTCCCAAGTCATTAAAAGTAAATCACTCATTAGTAACTCAGAGCAGTAGTACCTGTAAGTACTTATCGAAGAACAAATACCAGTGACAGTTGACTCGAATCACCCCTAAAAACCCAAGGGTCACCCTGCTTTGAAAAGCCACAACCCCCCGAGAAGTTAACCAGCAACAGACGTGTAGATGAATGTGTGCTGTTCTGTGTTCTGGCACCACGCAAAGCCCCCTTCTCGCCCGTGTAACTGCGAAGGGACGTAAGGAGGAAGGACTGGTGGACACTTCCAGCAGCCTTGCCACCCAGCCTGGGCTCGGGCTTCGCGCAGACGCCTCGCTCAGCGGCTGCGCACCGGACACCTGCTGTCAGACGAAGTTTCACCCACTCCTGAAAGCATGACGTCGGAAGCACGTATGTAGTAGTTAACTTCAAACTACTGTCTGCCCAGCTGATGGAAACATAGGATATCCTCACAACTGAGACAAACCCAAACTACACCAAAACAAAACTGAGGAAGTGAAGAAGACACCACAGCCGATAGTGAGGCTGGAGAAGAAGGCTATCCCCACGGAACACACAAGCATCACCGCTGCTATATTTGCAGATTGATGCTATTACGTGTTTCACCTAGGGCCAATGTTACTATGGCTGTTTATATCTCTTGTCTTCACTAATTTAAAGTAGACAAAAAGTCAGTTAACACTTTTAACCAGGGGAATTAAATTTTTGTTTTTTAAAAAAACCTATACTCAAACTGCCCATTTCCCGTCAGCGATTCACACGGGTTAGATCAATGCACGTGGGGACCCTGTCCCGCAGGCTGCAAAGGCACTGGAACTGGGGGAGCTCTGCCTGCTGACAGCAGCGGGGCACAGGAGCCAGCCAGGGCTTCCACAGCTACCACCAAGGGCCCACGTTTATTTTTGTATCAAATAATTTTATACATTGTCAAGGTGGCTCTTCCAAAGGTAAGGCGCCCATCTTTTCATTCAAAAATCCTTTTCAAAGTAGGATGCATAACCGTGACTCTTTTTTGAGAAGTGTAATCCCGACCCAAGTAACCAAAGCGCAGTACACTGGAAAGCAAGCACAAGGGGAAGGGGACATGACACTGCAAGCCCAGGAAGCTACAAAACAGTATTCCCTCAAGATGGGCAAGGGCAAAATGGCCTAGAAAGTCACTACATACCCAAACAACATATTGTATGAATAGTTTGACAAGCCAAAATATATAATACAGATTTCAGGTGTGTTACAAACAAGTGGAAATTGCACGTTATAGACAAGTAGAAATGCCCACGGATAGCAGCAACGTTTATCACACTCACACACTGTGAGGCAAGAATTGTATTTGCTTCTGAGTAGGCTTTAGTCCCCGTAAAAAAGAAACTTCTATCTGAAATTACACTCTCTTTTCTAGACATTCAAATGAACCCTAATGTCCAGAGGTTTATGGTTAAAAAAAATCCCAAACAGTAATTGTATCGAATGACTTGAAATCAGTGTCTGAACTATCAGCCACTAAAAAGTTTTGAGCTGATTATAATCAACTGATGCATGTGGTTGTGTCCTAAATATAAAAAAACCCAAACCAACCCAAACCCTTCAGTCTCACAGAACTCTCTAAACAGAAAAGCTTCACTGCTGACTCAGCGTGTTATTTTCAATAAAAGCCAAACGGTGAGAAGTACTAGACTGCTGACAAGCAGTGAATGTTACCCTAAGGTAACACTGCCTTGAAGTTTAGCATACACAAAGGCTGGTGGTAAGCAGGTAATGCATGATGCAGCTTTTCACTTCTCAAGTGGACTTTAGGACTGTTGCATGAGTTGGAAGGTGGGCGATCAATCAAGTTAAGCTTCTTAGTTTATTCAGAAGACACTCTGTAACGGGCGATTTCTTTTTTTTATTTATTTTTATGATAATCCTGCTAGCCTGAAACATGGAATTATAATAAAGATATTTACATTTTTCTTTGCAAGGCTATTTTCAAGCTGGAACAGTTCCCCAGTCTCCTGCAGTTTGTGTGGCCTCACAAAGGCTCACAGCAGCTACAAAGGGGGCTGCAGAGGGGCAGCAATGAGCATTTGAGAGACAAAACCAAGGAGCTCTCGAGCTGACAATACACTCCAAAAAAACCCCAGCACTTTGAGCTGTATTCTAAATGCCATACAAAAAGATCACTTAATAGGGGAAAGCAGCAAAAGTCATGGAGCAAGGAGATTGTTTTGTACCGAAGGAGACCAGTCAATGCCAACGGATCCAGAGAGATGATGTCAGCCTGAGTCAAGTTTTGGCCTCAAGCACTGCACAAATATTGACAAAATTAGAACCAGATGAAAACATCACATTTAGTACCAAAGTGCAGTTCATCTAATCAGGCTGTAATAATATCACGTGTTTGGAAAGCAGCTGAATTTAATGAAACACATCAGAAGCCTGCAGGCTACAGAGCTGAGAGTTCTTTCTAAGATGGCAGATACCACGCTTATTTTAAGACAAAGTGACAAGAATGGAATATGGAAGGGATAAGCTGCAGTCAAGAAGATTACAACGGTGGCGAGATTGCTTACGACAGACAGACAACACAGCAACGAAGGAAACAAAAATCTGACCATAAGAAAGGTCAACCTGGCTTGGCAGCAAAGCATCAATATGATGGGAGAGCACATACACAGGCAGGACAAATGTCTTTTAGTGGAGGAAATAACCCCAAACAGAAATGAGGATCACTGTACTGCTTTTCACATTTCAGAAATAGTCTGCAGTGAAGACAGTACAGTAAGTATGCAGTCTTATGTAGTGATTCGTGGTCTTACCTTTATTTTGTCTTTGTAAAATGTAACACTGCATACATTCCTTCAGAGTTAAAATAGACCCAGTTATAAAAGCGACCAGACATTTCCAGCCAGTTACCAAAAAGCACATAGCTACTAATTGAAAAAAAAACCCACAAGAAAATATGTCGTATATAAGATTTTATTTTATGGCCTAGGAAAAGATCCACTACTGAATTTTGCTGAAAGCATGCTTTATGCAAGCTGATCACTCACAACCACCAATAGCAAATTTGTATGACAACACTCCATTTTGCTTAATTTACCTAAAAAATGTTTGTAATATTTTGAAAAGGATTTGATTTTGTGTCTTTTTATACTATCCCAGAATTTCAGGAACCAGGTAGCCCTAGTGCTTGCTTCAGAGGAAGATGGATGTTAGACCACACCTCAGTGACTCACAAGTATTACCAAAAAGACTTGCTGTAAACCACATCAAAAACCAGTATCCTAGATCCTGATAAACTGAGATTAAAAGCAGATTTCTTTGCATTCTGCAAGTTGAACTCCCAGCTTGCTTAGAATACAAACTACACAAAGACAAATAGCATGAAGTTGGAAAACTGAAGGGAGTAAGAGGAAAATAATCAACTTTGTAAAACAGCTAAGTAGGCTCATTTCTTCCACATAAAAGCAATTTTTTCTTAATTTTTTTGATGACAAATAGTCATGGGGCAGCACAGATGCAGAGACCCAAAGACAGTAATATTAAGGATATAATAAAAAGACTAATGAACATGTTATTATAAACACGCTTCTTTCAATGTACTGCCACCCACTAATGCAGTTACAATCCTAATATTACCTTAAGGAACTTAGTTCTTTTTGGTCACTAATATTCTTTTCCAGGTTTCAGCCTGGAGTATGTACTTTTATTAGCAGATTAATTCTAAAAAAGTATGGTATTTCACCCCTTTCCTTCTCCAGGCACCAATGGTTTTGCCACCATTTCCAAAGAAAAACAGGACTGTGAAAAAGTATTTCACACACAGAACCAGAAAGAGCATGTGCGAAGGGAATGTGCTGCTTACGTATTCTATTACAAACTGCATGACAAATTACAGTCTAGACTCAGCCGTTTAATGACCACAAGGAGACATTTTTTCTTGAAGGCAGGGCAAAGGCTGAAAAATCAAGTCCTCTAGGAGCTAAGCCTCACAAACCTCACAGAGGGCATTTCCCTGACCTTGTCTTCTCCGACAAGCACATACTTACTCATCTACAGAAAAGAGAATGCACTCTTGTCAGATCATTTACATGGGTTCAAAAGCAGCCAAAAAAACTCATAAAAGAAAAAGCCATCCAGAGCTATAAACCCAAAAAAATCCATGTCACAAATCACTGAAGGTTGTGAAGTTTTTCTATGGAAGCATCCCTACATGTTATCCAATTCTTACTTTCTTCCAATAGCATCAGCTGCTGTTGGAGGCAGGATGCTCACTTAGCAGGACATTTGGTATGATAAGGCAAGGTTTTCTCACCTTCTAGAGTTCATTTTTAATTAATTCCTCTAAGACACTACCGTAAGGTATAGTTTTCATACTGAGTATCTGTTGGTTTTGAAAGACATTTCTGAAAAAACAGTATGGGCACAGTAAGTTCTTGGCAAAGAGGCATTTCTATCACCTCACCACAAGCAGAAGCACTGAGGACAGACTGAGAATAGGCCAAGCATTAAACAGGTACGAAAAGCAAACGACGGGCCTGCCCTCAGAGATGGTCTCTAGGTATGGCTGGAATAGGATCAGCATAGGGAAAACAGTATGTCACTTCTATTTGTACAACTTTGCCTCTTAGATTCCAGTTGTAGAACAAGCCATCGCTGTATAAGATGTTAAAAACAAATCCATACCTACTCCGGTTCTCTGACACGGCTGTACTTTTCAAAGTCTACTGTTACGGCTAACATCTTAAGGACGTGCATCTCTGGTAAGAACTATGCAACTGTATATTAGGCAGTGAAAAGTCTGTTCATGTCCCAGACAGCTTATAAACAAATTCTTCACTACTGAGAATTGCATCTCAGTATTTGTTCTGTACAGGCAAAGCCTTGGGAGTGAGGTCGTCCTGTCAGTGTTCACAAACAATTTAGAACATCCTTCTAAAGCAGAATGTGTTGAGAGTCCAGAAAGATGAAGTTAATCTTTGTCAGACTTTGATTATATAGGTAGCATCTAACACTGATATTAAGGTGAACACAGTAATCCGCTCACTTTTAAATTACACAAGTTCTCAGTGACAACTACACTGCCAATAAATTGCTATCCCATTGCTATCCCATCAAATAAGAATTTTTAACATGGGCACAGACATGATGAAACTAAATTATTAAGCAATCTCATCACTGAGGTACAGGCAGAAGTGGATTATTCCAACTAAATTGGGTTGTATGATCTCTCCAAAAAAGACAACTGCAACCCTGTCTCATCAGAGCCAACTAGAACAGTCTGCAGGAGTTCTGAGCATTAGGCTTTCCTTGTAAGAAGACAGCTTTCTTCAGAAGCCTGCAAAGCCCAAAAGTTTTGTTTTGCTTTTTTAAAAAACTCTTGATGGGTTTTAAAAAGCATTGGCTTTTAACCTGTTGTTCTGTTATTTTTGATAATTTTGATAATAAATAACAGAATTTTGGCATTCTTTCACTAATTTAACCAAAACCAATTATCAAGGCTCCAAAGCCAGAGAACTATGGCCAGATGTTTCCTCCATTTGTAAAACAGAAGAGCAATGAGTAAGATGCTGTTCCAAAATCTTACCTAAACTCTCACACTTTTGGTAAAGCTACACATACAGTAACATCACAGCCACTTTTTGGTAGAACTGGTCGATGCATAAACCTGCTGGTTCTGGTGACATACACCATTAAATGAATCCTCAGTCACATGCCAGGGTGCTGCATCACTGTAAAATTGAAAGTGGTGTACTTCGTTTAAGCTGCATTTGCTGGTGATCTCAGAAAATTAATCACACTAACACCATCCTTGTAAGTCATGTATGTTCCCATTATGGGAAATGATTACAATTTACAATTATTATTTTATTTTAGGCACCAGTGTTTAAATCATGTCAATGTACAAAATGTCCCAGTAAGGTGCCTCTATATATTAAGTTTGGCATTTTGGGTTCCAGTCACAATTTCCATGCTAAACAAGGGTTTTTTTAAAAAATAACTTCATGGCTACTACATCATCACCAGATACCCAGAATCCATAATGAAGAGCAAGATATGCCAATTCAGGAAAAAAGTTATTCAGAGAAATTAGTGAATGCAAACACTCTGCTCTCCGAGCTTGTTGCCAAGGGGCCATCAGAGCTCTTCACCCTGAAAGCAATGCCTCTTTTCTTCTGACAGCTTGTGGGCAGCATTTCAGCTGGGTGTCTCTTGTAAAAATTCTGCAACAGTACATTCAACGTGCAGTTGTTCACAGTATTTCAACAGTGAAAGTGGCACTAGACATTAAGGTGACACGGCAAGTGCACCGTTCAGCATATTTAAGGAACCTCACCATGGTGAGGATGTACTTCAGAGACAGCACAGGCCCCAGCGCTGCAGCAGCTGAAGGAGAACGATGCTCCCTACCCGTGCACAGTGCACTGTCACGGTGGGAAGTTCGTCATCTGGACTTCTGAAGCACTTTTTCTCCTGCTAGGCTCAGTAATCTTGAGAACAGCAGGTATCTCTCTCTAATTCCTGAGATTCTCATCTTAAGCTTTAACTAGATACAAAGACAGCCTGAAAAATTCACAATTTGCAGTCTTAAGGATGTATATGGTTTATCTTCCATTAGTTTTCCTCTCTCCTTGTAGAACTAGAGCTTCCTGAAGCTTCAATTTTGATCATAAAATTAGCCAAAAACCCCCAGACTATTTCTGATTGCCTATAGTTTTATCAGGAAACGAGGCAGCATATGGACAGCATTAAACATAAAAGAACAAGCTAGACAAAGCCATTGAAATAGTGTATAAAATTATTCAAAGAATTACCTGAGAACAAAGAAAAAAACCCCAACAAAATGTCTCCCAAAACACCCAATCCACTCTCCTCACTAGAGCTAAGTTATTAATTCACTAAATTTGAAAATGTATTATTACTTCTGCTCTATTGTCACCTTGTACACGTTAGTGACATTCCACTCCCCACCTTGAATACTGTACAAGGAGCGAAATAAACCAGAATCAGAGATTCACAGAAAAATTTATGTAAGGGACTTCAGAAGGTCTTTGATCTAATCCTGCACCCAAAGCGGAGCCATCCTCAAAGCCAAATTCAACTTCAAGATTACGTGAGGATGGACAGACTTGCTCAGTCATAGTTTGAATATCTCTAGTAATAGAAATTCTACAATCTCTCTGGACCCCTACCCTGGCCCAGTGTTAGTTTTTCATCGTGAGGGTGGTTTTTTTCCTACTGTGCAACCAGAATTTTCCTTGATCCAACTTGTGTTCACTGCCCTTTGCTGTTTGCCTATACTTCTCCGAGCAGTGTGTCTCGTTCTTCTTTAGAAACATCAAATAATTTAGGTTTGAAGTGCCCACAGGATTTCACTGACTCCAGCCTCTACCTAGCTGGAGTGTGGCATGGCCACTTCCAGCTGGCTCAGAAGCACCTCATGATAGAAAAACTAAGACATCAATTAGCTAAATAAATCTTATTTATGCACCTGAAGAAGCAAATTGATTTACATCTACAATGAGGTTGCCAAGAGACCATGTGCACAAAAAACCTAGCCTAGAATTCCTGTAACAGAACTGGGAAGACAGTAATATTTTCTGAGCCACCCCATGTAAGTAGAAAAAATTCCTTTCCATGTTAGGGAAGCAAAGAATAAAACCCAGTGTCTTCATTCTTAAAATTTCAGAGCCAAGGTGAGAAAAATAGCCTAAACCCAGGTCCATAATAAAAACTTCAATACTTCTCCAGTGGCAACATATGCTAGAACAGGATTTCAGTCCCAAATTCCAGGTCCCCTATTGAGGCATCTTATTCCCTAATAAGGCCAGTAAGCTACATATATAAACTGCAGCTTACAGAACAAAGCCACAGCAGAAAATCCATTTAAGCTGAAAATTGATAGCAACAGTTAAAAGGCTATTTTCATGTAAATTAGGCCTACAAAGGCAAACATCACAAAGAAGTAGAAACAAAAACCCCAAGAACACATTATAAGTTAGAGACTTCAGATTTTTAATGAACTCTATCCATCAATAAGACTGGAAGTACAAGAGCAACAAAAGTAGCTTTCTTTTTTCACTCTTTTGCAAGCACATTATGAAATTGTGTATTTCAAATAACTGAGCATAAAGCTTTTTTTAATCTATCAGCAACAACAAATGATCGGGTCATTAAGGGACCCCAAGTTAGAAACAGATTAAAAGAAACCTTTGGTTTTGATACAAACTAACAGTTAGAATTCTTAATTCATATTAATACTAAATCTATTTTGATTTAAAAGACCTTTCCTTAAAGGAGTGAGGGCCATCCACTAACATGAATTTGCCAGCTGTATGAAAAATACACACAAAATAACGACTGTGGAATGACTTGTAAATAGCGTTTGTATTTAGCTATCCACATCCAGCATGGCTGGATAAACGTGTAATATTTTACACACACTACCTGACGAGATCATTTTCACATTTTAAGTTTGTACAAGAGAAATCTGAACTTCAAGTCAATTATAGCCTATTTCATGTGACTGCTCAATATGTGACGGAAAGAACAAGCTGCTAGGGGCGACAGCTGCCAGCACAATGGGCACTAGATTCAGCAGCTGCCTGAAGCAAGCTCTGCAAGAGTTTGAGAGTGATGTAGATGCGGCTGGCACACAACAGGAGAGGGAAGGCAAAGGAAGTGATGATGATCCTTACATCCAAAGGAAAAGATCCCTTGACTTAATTCAGTAGTTAAGATGCTTATCTGGAAACTGGACACTCCAGTGCTACTTGACTTGAAGGACTTCAGGCCTGGTCTCCCATTTTCTGCAAGAATGTGTCTATTTTTTCACAAATTCCATTCCAAAACCCCACCCTGCAAAAAAACCTTTCTGTTTCCAGCCACCTCCCCAACAGTACTGAAAAGATTTCTACCTAGGACAGAGACTGGCATAGAGCAGACTACGTGAACTACTCTATCTAGGATTTGGCAATGGACTGCAATTTAAATCACTTAGGTCAGGAAAAGGAGTGCTCAAGTGTATTTTTAAATCTGGGCCTTTCAATGTCTTACCTTTGCACAGTCTTACAAAATGTGCCTAACAACAATATCCATAACTACAAAGCATTTAAGATAAAGGTGACAGGCAAAAGTGTATGCAGAGCAGCTGTCTTCAGAGCAAAACCTACAACTCATTTCAGTGGCTGAACGTGAATCAAACATAAAGCAAGTGATTCAGATGGCACTTTTAATTACACACATTAACATTTATACAATTACACAGAACACCTAATTCCAAAACAACAGAAGTGAACTGTCCAAAACAAAGATGGAGTCTTCCTTTATATCTCTCTAGAATCTTCAACTGAACTCGCATACTGTTCAAAAACTGTCAACTCAGCCCATACCATCAATTATTCCTGACAAGCTATGTTTCTAATATAGTATTTTCCTGTTAATTTTAAAAGTGGAAGTATTTAATTCTAAGACTTACTTAGCCTGTTTAAAGACACTTACGTAAACTATTTAACTTCTTTCACAGGTTGAACCCTTTCTACCACAATTCAAAAGGGAATATTGTGCAGATGATAATACAAGTAGGTTTATTTATGAGAGAAAAACGAACAATGGCGCACTAATACTGGATGGATTACTTATAGCAT
This sequence comes from Microhierax caerulescens, assembly GCA_035590215.1. Taxonomy (NCBI): domain Eukaryota; kingdom Metazoa; phylum Chordata; class Aves; order Falconiformes; family Falconidae; genus Microhierax; species Microhierax caerulescens. The sequence continues at coordinate 90,387,902 of JAVJGJ010000059.1, forward strand.
GCAAGCTTCTTAAGCAGTTTTGTGAAAACTAGTGTTCACTCCAAATGAGAACCGTCCTTGCTGCTGCCTTCCCCTCGGGACTGAGCTGTCTGCCGCAGCGTGCCATCACCGCTTCTTGACTCCCTGTCTAATCCCAGTCCGCAAGCAGAAAAGCATGGATCCATAAGAAATGAGATCTAAGTGCTGGACTGCCCTCAAGTTTCTTAACTGACCTTGCTCAAAACATTGTTTTCTTCAACTACAAAAGACACCCCTCACAGTCTAAATGGAAGCGTACGATGCATATCTGATACTGAGTTCTGCTGAAAGAGAGTAAGAAAAACTCCCCCCCACCACGTCATGCCTCAAATAACAGGGCAGCATTAGCAAAATACACGTTCCTCTTGCAACTCTGCCTCAACTGACTTAAGCTGTCATCTTCTGAGGATATTGCTTGTTGGCTCTACAGGGCCTTCACACAAACCCAGGACGTAGTGAAGGGTATAAAGCGTTCAGGCTAGGCAGCCCACTACCGAGCCACTCGCAATTAATTCAGACAGCGGGTGGTACCTGACTGCAGAACTGCAAGAATCTGGACATTGAAAACGTCTGAGAAAGACGAGGACTACTGCAGGACCGTACAGAGGAACGTGAGGCCATGCAGGAGATTAGCCCCATGGGACACACATACATGGCTTTAGATAAACTTCACAGACTAAAAATTAGAACTGCACATATCTGAAATGTTTCCACTGAAAACTTAAGCTCACTTCTACTTCACACTGCTAGCTGGATTTACACAATAGTGAAACAGGGGGAAGAAAAAATCACGTACTACCAAACTTCCTGGCTTCTGTCTGGTTTTGCAGATACAAGGCTGAAGCTCCAACGGCTACCTGCTTATTCACAGAGGTTTAATATTATCTTTTAAAAACCGTGAAAGTTCTTATTATGTGGATCGCAGGATAGAACAACTTTAGGTGTCTGCAAATCTGGTAGCAGCAAAAGATGTCTATAATCTGTTATTGCCGTAGCACAGCACAGAAACAAATCTATCGCATTATGATAGTACAGCAAAACCTCTGGAGCTGGAAAACATTATTCTGAAAGATGCATTCATACTACACAGGCACAGCGAATAACTCCGCTTAACTGCAAACCTTGAGGAGACTTTCACAGTGCACTGGCACACTGCAGTTTGCAATTTTACATTTTTAAAACTACCAATTTATCACAATGTCAGCAGGAAGTTGCAGGCATGGGATTTTCAGGTTAGTCACAATTCAGATCCTGAATAAATCCAGCTACAAATACAGCCATTAACAGACTAAAAACTTGCTAGCTTAAACAAAGAACCCAAAACTGATGTAAAGTATTCTGAGAAACATCTGAGAAATTGTATTTTCTTCCTTTATAACATCTTATTAAACCCCCAAGATCTTAACTTAGTTAACAGATGCTGTTGTAAATGTTACTATCTTTTGAAGGTTGCTTTGATTATTAAAGCTTTCATTTGCAGATTTTTTTTAATACTAAGTATTACAAAGCTGGCCTTAGTGTCAGCAAATGGATATGGAGAACAGAGATTTCAGCAAGGTCTGCAAACTGAACATCATCGGCCTGGTTCATTTCCTCGAGACAAATGGAAGCCAGAGGCCAACGACCTTCACAAAAGTTGCACCACATAGTAACAAATCAAACCCCAATAAAATAGCTCCCCCTTGCCCCCCCGCCTTAAGTACAATTAGTTCAAAGTCAGTGAGAATTATTTTATCATA
>JAVJGJ010000059.1:90400226-90411299 GCA_035590215.1 Microhierax caerulescens
GGCCGGTTGCTCCAGAGGCGGGTGGGCCCCGGCCGAAGCCGCTCGCTGCGCAGCGAGCATTGCCGGTAGCTGGGCCGGCTCCCCGTGCCTGGCGGTAACGCTGCCGCACCGCTCGCAGCGTGCCCCAGCTCTCCCTCCCCGAACTGCGGCAGCTCAAGCGCCCAGGGCTGCAGCGGACCCCGGACCCGCTGGCAGGGAGTGCAGCCGGGGAGCCGCAGCTCGGCACGGTGCCCACCGGCACCCTTGGGTGCAAGCCCCGGGGGGGACCAGCTCCCCTCCCGCACAGTGCCTGGCGCCGTGCCCGCTGCGCCCGTGGGGCAGTTACAGCAGGAACAAAAAGGCAGCGTGCTAGGGGATGAATTCTTGCTTTTTCAGGACAGTCTTTGAGGCAAGGAAGATTTTGCTGGTAGTGATTCACAGCAGCTTTTCCCCCTTCTTGCTTTTCTTCTTCCTGTGCAGCAAAGCCAGTGGAGTTGCTGACTGCCCTCTTCTGCACCACACACGTTTTCAAGTGCTGCATTAGCGTTCTTCCTCCTGAGGTACTAGTTCCAGAGTTAAAGGCTACAGTAACAGCAAATAGCTTAATTCGCATTAGCAGAAGCACGCAACCTGCAACGTGTTCAGGATCTGTCATACGTTCAACACGTAACACAATGATTGCTTTGTACCTTACGGAACAAAAATACACTGAGAAGCTGTAGAGAAGAATTTCCCGTAGTGTGCTGACAGGCCAGCTGCTGGCAGAAAATCGATGCAAGACATAATCTTTTAAACAGGGCTTTTATCTTATCTTCAGGCACTTTAAATATGCCCATTCTCACAGCATTAAGATACCACATATTTCAGGATGTAACCCTGACAGTGTCACTAAGGATAAAACCAATTAGTCTCTCATAAATTCCTGCAGATATGTTCACTGTGGTATTTATTTCCAGTTCTTTCTTTTGGAAGTAATTGCGTCACATAGAAAATTAAACTTTTTTTTTTTCTTTATGCACTGGGTAATCTGATGGAAATGCCACTTTCTGCGCATCATTTACTGCAAAGAAAGAATTTACCTTGTATAAATCTGTTACATAGAAAATTGCAGCCAGTGAAATGGCTGTTTAGCAACATTACCTTGTCACAGGGTTACAGCTGGTCAACGCCAGCAGTGTAGGGCTGTGTTTTGTCTTGTGTCAATGGGAATTGGTTTATGCACTAGTGAGTCTCTCGGTATGCTGCATAGACTACAAAAGATGGAGAAAAAGTAATATGCAGTCCTGAAAGCTAGAGTTCACTACTGGTCATTCAGCTTCAAGATCCAACTCAAAGAAATCAGATTGTCTCCTTCGTGAGAGTTGCTATGATTATTTTCCTGCCATACCCTCTAACAATGGACTTACATTCTAAGAAAAGACATTTCAAAAGGCTAAATCATCTTGGAGCAAAACCTTCCGAGTCTGAAAAGTGAACAAAGTTCTGAATTGACTCAGAAGGGTTTTGGGGGTTGGGGGTTTCACTTCGACCCTGAAATCTGGTTCCATTAGCTCTGAACTATTTCCTGGTTGAACCCCAGGTTCTCTCCTTAGAACTGGAACGGCGTGCTAAGTCTCCCCATGTGCCCTGAGTTCCACGGAGATGCAGGTCACCTGCAAAAGTCTTTGTGTTAGGGCTGGGGCCCCAGAAAAGCACCTAGTGCTCGTGCTTGGCTACTGTGCAAGAAGCTGGGGTGGGTGACACCATGAGAAGCTGGAGAGAAGGCAGGTGACAGGAGCTGCTGGTGGCACCTGGTTAGCACCAGCACAGCACCGTCATGGCAGGCAGGAAAGGATGTGCGCTTGGTGGGGAGAAGGAACCTGAGGGGTGATCAGCCCAGGAGGGGGAACAACTGACTGTTAAAACACTGTGGTGCAGCCACCATTCTCCCTGTGGTGAGAAGCTAAGGTGGGAAAAGCCCCACTCCACAGGTATCCATCAGGCAGCCTGGTGCTTTTAGTGTCCCACTGTGCTCCTGTGAGATGCACACCTGAACTGTCCAGTACTGGAATACTTTCAGCAAAGTGATGTTATCAGCTATTTCTTTGCTGTCTCAGGGTAGGAAAAGGAATCCCTTTATAATTGCTAACTTACCAGAACTGAAAACAGTGACAGTAAGCCTGCTGTCTGGGCTTGCTGTCATTTATATTTTGGAGCAAACCTTATTTGCTCCTATTTTTTCACCAGTGATAACTGTTTTAGGTGGCAGTCAAATAGACTTGAACCAGTATTAGTCATTGATGTGTGTACAGTGCTGCCACTGGGAGGGACAGCAATGCAGGCTGAGAGTGGACCATTCAAAGGCAGGCTGCCTGCTCCAATAAAGGATGAATAGTGTACTCAAACACCAGCAGACAAAAATTTCAGAGGAGATGTGATTTTAATTAGAGTTTTCCTATCTCTGAATAATAGCAAAGTCTCAATCTACCTCATTTGTTTCAGCAAGACTGGTAATTTTTAACAAAGGGTAACATAAACACTTTTTTTGCCTGGCTCCTTGCCTGTAAATCTCTGTTGTTTAAAGTTTCTTCCCAGTGTATACTTTCCCATTGTAAAAGCAACATCAGCTAAATGCATTACACTGCTTTGGCTCCTACTTGCTAGGAACTCCGGATGGGCAAGAAGGAGCCTCTCTGAAGAGGAGCTCTGAGACCTAGTGGAGTCAGAAGGACTTCACTCACTTTGGGTCAGCTTCAGCCAGGAAGACGCTGGTGTCTCAAACAACATGTGAGAAATGAACAGAAATGGCCTGGCTGTTTGGCATCGGCACTCTGCTGTGCCAGGGAGAATCAGCCAGACCCTGCTCGCAGGGCTCGGGGTGAGACAGCACAGGTAGCTGTGCATGGCCTGCTAATGTGGAAGCCGCCGGTGTACTTAGCTGTCCAGCACCTAATGCTAAGCAATGCATTTTTAAAAAGGAGTAGGAAAATCCTCCAGGTGTGGTGGGAACAGCTGCATGCCAAGGGGCAGTAAATCTCCCCCAGACAGAGGAGGATAAGGTTTTGTACACTTTGTACCTTCCTGGGCCACTGGGTAGTGTGGAACCGGGGAGCTTTCAGCCCCGATGCCCACCTGGACCCCAGGCCCTGGTGGCACATGGAAGAGGCCCCATTCCTGGCTTCCCTGCTACAGGCCAAATCAGCCCCCTCTGCAAACACAATAACCAGCTGCCAGTGTTGCCTAGGGGAGGGTTGCCAGGAGAAAGCACAACAGATTCTCCGTGGAAACCTGCACTTTAACGGTTTGCTTTGGTACAGGAGCGCTGTCAAGGATCCTGTTTCAGGAAGGGTGTCATTAAAGATGCCAGAGCAAAGCCATCAGCAGTATCCATGAGGGCACACCTGCCAGATTGCTGCTGCCTTTTAGTACCTGAGTGTTTTTAGGGTTTCTGCTGAAACCTCATGTTCTCTTCTGCCGGTCGGGAGTGACTGGCCCACCATCTATCTCCCAGGCGGTCACTCCTTCTCTCTGTGCCAGCAAAATCAGCTATTCCCTTGGCAGGCGCTACCCTTCTGCTCCTGCCTGCAGCTTGCGCGGTGTTTCATTTCCTCTTCTGCTGTGCCAGTCTGTGGAGGCTCCCGTGCTGTAGAGCTCCGCTATCGCTACAGAGGTGTATCTCTGGGACCAAAGATCAGCTGCCAGGGAGGGTGGGAAAGGCAATACAGCTCTTTGCTACACCTGGACATGCCGCACAGCTGCTGAAACCAGGCAGCTTTCAGTAATTCAAAATCTTCAGTGGGTGTTTAATATACCTGTTCACCGAATTGTAGTCAGAAACATTCCTACCCTGGTCAGGATCCTCTTTTTCAGTCCGTGGGTCTCACACTTGTCTGATCACTCGTTTTCCTCAGCAGTTCTGGGTGCTTGACTTTTCTTATTATTTGGGCATAAGCATCAGTTTTATGGAGGAGGTGACACATGAATCCCAGGTGTCCACAATATCAGGGATATACTTGACAGAGTTTCAGCAGCTGTAGTGATGCTGCATCTAACAACATTATTGTGGTGTGGCACCAGGTGAAACCCTTGCTTCTTTCCAAAACAAAATTATACTAACATAGGAATCTGTAGCAATTGTTGCTTGCTCTGCTTGGTTATTCTTCCACTTTTGCTATGTAGGTGGTCAGCATGGGCCTTGCAATTGCTGGTCGTGCTCAGAATCAAGCAGGGAAATGAGCAGGTGCACTGGCCATTCGTAACAGTTACCATGTGATTGCACAGCGGTATTGCTAATGAAGCCAAAAGAAAGGTCGTAAGCAGACTTGCAGTTCTGAAGGTGCCATTGCTGTTAAGAGTCTTTCAGCAATGTCTTTCCTTGGTGTTTAAGTGTTTACTGCATCTGTGAGTCCCAAAAGCCACTGCCAGGCTCTTAGCACAGCGATGTGAAACCAGCGTGTAGCTGATTGGAAAGGTTAATGCGACTACTGCCATTGTTTCTCTAGAGCTGCACATCAATAACCTGCCAAAGTGAAAGCTGGAAATAGATTGAAGCTTTCCTGTGGCCAGCTCCATTAAGGTATACTGAATTCCAGGCAGGAGACAAGATAATTTACGTGCCTCTTGAAATAGATGGTTACTGCCAGGCACCTGGTTTGAAAGCTGCACAGTCAGAAAGGGAGTCAATCAGTTATGCAGAGCAATAAACATACATGTAAAGCAGGGTCTGGCAGGCCCAGAAGGCTGTTCAAAGATACCTCTCAGCCAGGGTAACATTCATCTGACAGTACTGCTCCATCTTTTAAAAAAATACACGTTTCCACTGAGATCTAAGTATTGTTGCCACCTGGCATCAAATGCATCGTAGTTCACTTCAGTACGGCAGCAGCCAGAGACACAGGAGTAGTAAACAAAGCAACTGTTCAGCTCTTCACGTTATTTATGTGCTCTCCTCCCCATTGCTGGCAGTAACAAACCATGCTCCACCTGTCTCTCATGGATCGTTTGCTAACAGAAGGCTGCTCTCTGCAAAAACCAGCTGCTAGCGCTCAGGTACAGAGCGGGATGCGGTCCTGCAGAGCTGCTGCTGGATTCCAGCAGCGTGGCTGGGGGGCACGGCGAGCTCTGCTGGACCCCACGCCAGCAGCGTGGCTGGGGGGCTCGGCGAGCTCTGCTGGACCCCACGCCAGCAGCGTGGCTGGGGGGCACGGCGAGCTGTGCTGGACCCCATGCCAGCAGCGTGGCTGGGGGGCTCGGCGAGCTCTGCCGGACCCCATGCCAGCAGCGTGGCTGGGGGCTCGGCCCCTTGCTCTGGGTTAGCACAGCAACAGCACGCCTGAACAACCCAGAGTCATAGTGCAAATCCATTGCAGTGTGGTGCTGTGATGAGCAGCCTCCAAGAGCAGGAGCTCTCAGGGCGTTTGTCACACCAGGCTTCACTACAGGTGACGTCAAACAGCGGGTGCCGTGGGAGGTCACACAGGAACAGCAGCTGCGGTCTCACATCTGTAGAGCTGCTCGTGAGACTGTCTTGCTGGGGCCACCGTCATGTGGTGGCAGAAGATTAAATCAATCTGCAAGCTCTTGTTTGCGTGCTCGGGTCCCTGCCTCTGTCTGGCACGTGAGTATAAACATACATCTATGTATCTCTATGTATATATAAATATATATATAAACATCAGAGAATAGAACAGGCAGCTTCGATACTGGTCATCCTTCCGAAAGACAGCAGTTACCCCCAAGGAAGGCAGATATTCTGTACAGGACGAAGGAGTTCACCACCAGCGCTAAATCTACAGGTTCGAAACTGGAATTGCTCCTTTGACTGTTTGGGGTCTTTTCTTTCTTTGGAAACACTGTACTTAAAGAAAAGCAGGTAACTCAGTTAAGCACCCATACACATCTTTCATTGATATGGTTTAATGATGCATGCCGGACCAACAGCTGATTTATTTACCGGCAGCATCTCCATTTTTGCAGTGACTCCAGGACCCCCAGGACAGTTGCTGTTGCATGTGCCTAGGTTGTTCAATAAGCTGTAGCAGGCAGCGCTAGAAATGCAGGTGACAGTGTGAGCAGGCAGAGACAGCTCCAAGAGCTCTCACCCGCTTGGGTTTGCCTCTGTCCTGTGCCGGTGGCAAGGCTGCGGTATGAGCTGGGGAACTGACTGACACAAAGGTGATCATCTTTTTAATCTTTTTTTTAAAATTATAACTGTTTTTCTTTGATGCCTTCACATGCTACCTAGCAGGAGGGTCTGGGCTAAAGTTTTCACTGGCCATAGCTGCAGTACCAGCATGCCAAAGTGTATTGTGTGATTGCTGGGGAGAGCGCTGCTCTTGGATCATGCCCAGGCTGTAACTGTCTTTCCTCCTATGATCTCTGGATCATAAGCAGGTTTTAATCCCTGGGTCCTGGGCCTGCACTGGCTTCCATCCCAACTGCTGATACAGCTGAGAAAGCAAGTACAAAACAGCAGCGCCTTTCTTCGCCTTTGCTCACTTTTAGTTTCTGTAATTGTACTCTCAGGATATTTTACTGCTGGTCTCACCGACACCCGCAGCGTTTGTCTCCTGAACCAACAAAGGCTTTTTTCCAAGCACCGCAGATCAGTGCTGCAGAGGCAGATTCCCCCTGCCTTGGGACACAAGTGCTGCTTACCCTGCCCGGCCTGAACGTGCCTCCACCTTCTCCCACTGCCCCTTTGCCCGAGGGGCCCACAGCGGCTGCGCTGTCTCCATCGCTGACATTCTCCCAGGGAATGGCAGAGCCAAAGGCTCTATCCTGGAGCTGAAAGCAAGAATGCAGCAAGGGTTGTATCGGCTGAGAGGGTGATGAGCAGGGAATCAATTCCTGTTTCTGCTCCTGCGATGAGTCCACCAGCAGGGCTGTGGGAGTCTCTGCAACTCCCCGTGCTCCTGATTCTCTTCCCACTGTTTTCTTCCCACACGGAGGGTAAGTTGTGCAGCTTCCAGACTCTGAAACCCCAGGCTCAGCCAGATGGGTGGAAGGATCTAGGACATAAAGACCAAGACTGAGAATTTGACTGTGTTCAAATTATTATTAAATTGCTCAGAACAAAAGAAACACCTTCCCCTAAGAGAACCTGTGACTTGGTTTTGTGGGATCTAGGAGTTGTGAGAAACCTGTCAAAGAAAAAAGTATCTCTTCTCCATTTTCTCTGCCCCAGCCTCCCTCCCCCCAAACTTGGGTGAAGTGAGTTTAAAGGTTTCCACAGTTACACATCACCTTCCTTACATTAAATAGGAGGAAAAAAAATACCTTGGGGACTGTGCAAAAAAAAAAAAAAAAAAAAAAGTTCAATATTCCTGTTATCCAGTTTGGGCACTCCCAGCTGTCAATACTGAAATCAGTAAGCTGTTTAGAGAGGAAGGCTGCTAGCGATAATCCCTTGAATGCCCTGTTCATTTTTGGGTGGCAGGCTTTGACTGCACAAGTATTTCAAAGATGTCTCTATGGACAGCACTTCACTGCCAGCCCGGTGCTGCCAGTGCCTCGAAAGCTGCCGGTCAGCATCTCCTCCGATGTGTGCTGGGCAGCGCGCTAAGCGGGGCCGTGCGAGCCTCTTGTGGGATCCCAGTACAGCCCATCACCAACACACAAACCTCCATTTCACCATCCAGTGAGAGGAGTCTAACAGCCAAGGCAAGCTCCTCATCTTGCTCCGGTTTGTATTTAACGCTAAACTTTGCAGCCGATGTTGCGCTAACAAGGCAAAGAGGTGCCAGACTCTGGCAGGCTGTTTGTAAGGAAAAGTGGGTTGATCCAGGGGTTTTCCATCTCCCTTACAAACACCACACATGCTCTGTATTGGTGGAAGTGAGCAAAAGAAAACTCTTGGAACAACTCTGGGATGAAGCCAATATATTCTGAAATGGGATTTACACCAATTAATTTTCATTCTCTGGTTACAAAGGAGCCCACAGGGAAGCTGCTAAAAACTTATATATATATATAAATATATAAATATAAATTTATATGTATATATTTATATAAATTTATATGTATATATTTATATAAATATATAAAAATATACATATTATACTGAGTTCTGCCTTGGGATTTAGAGGGGTCCATTTTAAATTTAGGGAGTATCCCAGATATCTTTACTAATGTTGGACATTGTAGTGTAATAAATTACTCCATTTCAGTGGATGCCCTATGTCATATTACTTGTCAGGAAAAATAAAATAGTATTGAGTGAAATAATGGCTTTGGTGGTGGCTGCTCTGCAGATAATGCTGAATCCTTTTTTTTTTTTTTTTTTTTCCCATTGAGGGCAAGGATGTGAACTCTGCATTTATAGCACCTCCCTGAATCTGCCACAGATTTTCCCAAGTGCTGAGCAAAGGAATCACCTGAGATGTGGCTGCTCAGCAAAAACCTAGCTGCAGGAATGGCCTGAGCCCTCCCTATCCATCTTCCCGCTTCCCGCGCAGCTCACCCCGCGGTCGGTCCCGGTCCGTGGCTCCGCATCCTGACGGAATGCCTGCAAACCGCTGGCCGAGCCAGGGGCCGTCGTGGCACTGCCTCCTGGCACAGACCTGCTGCTCCCAGCACCGCAGGAGCTGCGGCACCACGTTGTGCCCACTGCCAGGACCTGCCCCAGCGCGCCGGGGGCTCGCAGGGGTCCCCGGGGTCACCCTGCCTGGGGGTGTGGAAGGAATGGCACAGCTGCCCGGGGGGCTGCTCGGCGCCCACCTGGCCAGTGCTGGCACAGGGAGGAAGGGTGGCACAGAGCACCCCCCAGCCTGGGAGCGCCTTCCCGGCGCTGCAGGACAGGACCCAGGCTGCACACAAACCTGACATGCACTAAGCGAGACCCGCAAAGATGCCAGCGACGGATCCCGATGGGGCCTCTGGCCCCATCCCAACCTCAGGAACGCTTCAGAACAGGCCTGCTCACTCACAAGGGCAGAAGGCACGTGGCTACGTAGCATAAGGCTTTTGAGTATTGCTTTTCCTGATGGAGGTCTTGGTGATGACCTGCAGCAAACGCTGGGAGCTGGAGGCTGAGGGTGCGTTTCCCTGCGCTGTGCCACGTGTGTGCGTGCGGTGGCTGGGCCATTGCAATGGCGCTTGCAGCGCTGGGGATTCAAGGAGCTGAGCACAGCAGCAGAGCAAGCCAAGGGATGACAAATACATCCCTCGAAGCTCAGGAGACCAAGAGGTCCCAGGGTGCCCAGAACACAGCGGTTCTGGCTCAGCAAAGCTCCCCTGGGCCTGAGAGGCCATTACACAGCAGAGAGCAGCTCTGGCTCTGCCATCCAACAGCCCCAGGAAGAAAAAGGCACCTGGAAGAGCCACTGTGGGACATGGGGCAGCCCATAGGGCTGCAAAGCTACCCAAACAGCCCTTGATGAAGAGAGCAGTGGCAGCAGCATGAAGGGAGAAACTATGTGGTACCTATGGGCACAGGAGGAGAAGCACAGAAGTCCAAAAGAGGAGCACAAAATGTGGAGAACTATCAAGATTGCTATTTGGAACAGCAGGATGGAGATAAGAGGGAGAAGGCCAGCAAGTCTGGTGCAGAGGTGGGTGGTTGCTTCAGAGAAGGTCTTGCCACGCTGCGATGACAAGCCTGTCAGGGCCATGCCGTAGCTCGACAGGCTTGCCCCCTGCCCCCACCCCGGGTGGCAGCCGAGCCTCCCTGCCATGCTGTCAGCCAGGAGGACACTAGATTGAGATGAATGAAAACCACTCACATGAGAGAAGCAATATTAGTTAAAATGTCTTATCATACATTTAGTTAATTACTAAAAGAATTGCTTTAACGCTACACAAAATACACTGCATTTAATGAGCTGCTGAAATGCTCTCTGGGCAAACTTTAATAATTTAACTATTCTCACAGAGGAAAATTGCTGCAGGGGAAAATGCATCTGTTCGCACCTAAAACGTTCTGAGTGACAGCTCAATGGCTATTATCTTTAGGGCACATGGTACTCAATTTCATTAATGCGAAATGTTGAAATATTTATGCTTATCGCCGGTGTGCAGCCTCCAGGGCAGGCTGCAAGCCCAGTCGTGCTGGTGGCAGAGGCAGTTCCAGGATAGCTTAAGTGAAGTCAGCCCCTGCTGCTTTTGGCTTTCTGTCCTCGTGCACGCTTCCCGGGCTCGGACCTGGGAACTCCCTCACGCTTTCCCAGGGACCCTCTCCGGCAGCTCGACATCCCGTCCGTGACGGATGCCCCGGCTCAGGCTCCGCTCTCCTCCCGCAGCAGCAGCAGGAACCAGTTCCCCAGGCACACGCAGGGAGGACGCCTGCCCGTGACACAGCCCGGTACGCGGCGTGCCCTCCCCACGACAGCGCCGTTGCCTCCTGTTCGGCGTGTGGTTGCCTGTGGCTCCGGCCGCTTCAGTGGCTCCCCAAGCCGAGGTCGGGCTCGCACGAGACTCGGAGCCGTGTACAGCCCTTCCGTCACCGGGCTGCGCCTCCGGTTCCTCAGGGGTAGGCTCCTGGAGCTGCTGCCCTGCACTTCTGCTCTTAGGTTGAGGGAAAAAAAAAAACATTAGGCACAAATTAAAGTTATGAACCAGGAAAGTCTACACACTTCAGAACAAAAGCCAGGCTGGTTTCTCAGAAGTCCTGTCCTAAGCCAGCATCCGTCAGGCTGGACGTGAAACCATTCCAGGAGACCCAACAAATCCTGGTGGTGCAGAAGGTGGTGCCGGCTTTGCGGGCGGTACGCACTGGTGCACCTGCTGGTGGTCTCCTCCTCATTGCAGTGTTGCCCCCTAACCAAGCTGCACCTTCTGTACGGTCTCAGGAAAGGGGAAGATGCGCGGTGCAGAGGCAGGCTCGGTGCTCACAGAGAGGTTCTTGCTGCTGCCTTCAAAGCAGCAGCTGCCGACCCCAGGCACCCCAGTCTCTGGAGTGCCCTGGTCCAGCTGGGACGTGCTGCTCTGCTGTGCCAAGGACGGGTTCACTCCTATTAGATGCGCTGTTGCTCCCCAGGTGCTCCCCATGTTACGTGCGTTCGCATCCAAGCACTTGAGCCAGGTCCCCAGTGCTGATTTATCCGGGAAAGCACAAGGGCCTCCCTCCCCATGCTGCCCACATCACCTCACCCCTTCCCAGGCTCGGGTGCCCCAGAC
>JAVJGJ010000059.1:90429830-90448955 GCA_035590215.1 Microhierax caerulescens
CATGCCTGGATGTTGCAGCACTCTCCAAACTATCAAGCTGCAACAAGGTCTTTTACCATCTCATAGCAGCACACTCTTCATGCCAGTCCCTCTGCTGCCTTCTCCTGCTCTCTCCTCCTCACCCTGGGCACTCGTTCTCTCTCCTCTCTTCTTCTTCCTCGGTTGCTGCCCCTTCACTGGCTCTCAACCACTTCACAGAAGCAGCCACAGCTGCACCTCATCTACACCGGACACCCTGAAGCCAGCCCACAGCTGTATATTATCAATGCCAATTAACACGGATTCATTCCTCTACACCTGGACACGAGGTGTGCTGAGGAGGGTCCCGCCATCAGCAGCGCGGTGCAGCGAGCAGGGGGGAGGGCCTGGGGCTGGAGCGCAGGGCTGGTGTCTAAAGAGGCTCTCGAGGAAGAGCTGAAATCGAAGCCCAGCGTGAGTCTGTTTCCCAAGGCAGCTCCACTTCCTGGGGGTCACCATGTTAAATGCTACTGTTTCCCTGGGGGCTCGGCAAATTTCTGCAAAAAATGAAGTGAGAGAAAAACGTTTTTCTATGTGCCATCAAACAGTGACGTTCCAGGGCAGAGCTGGGGCCCTGCCTGCAGTAACCTTGTTGTGGGGACGCTCCAGCCAGCGGCCTCGCTGCAACACCTAGTTGCAGAGGTCCCTGCACTGGATGACCTGGAAAGGTCCCTTCCAACACAAACCTTTCCATGAGTCTCTGATCCCCAGGATCATGAATCCCGTTCTGCTAGGAAAGCCAAGGAGGCTGAGCAAGAGGCAGCAGCAGAGCAAGCTCCATTTCCACCTCTGAACAGAGGACATACCTCCACAAAAGCTTCTTAACACTTGAGAAACCTCTGCTCTCATTGAAAGTTTTTATTAGTACCACAGAATTATTTTATTACTACTGCAAAAGCCATAGCCAGTGCTTGGAGGCTTTGTGCTTGGCTGGGAGAGGCACCCATACTTGGCAACCAAAGCGCATGAGGCTTTTTGTTATTCAGGCAGGTTTTTCAAATCCATAACTTTGTGCTCAAGCTTCTGGAAGCCACTTGGCCACTGCTCGGCGGGAGGGGGGTGCACCAATGCCCCCGGTACCCGCCAGCCACAGCCCCACGTGGCTCAGGGGGGCTGGGTGCCTGCCCGTGGGGCTGCGGGCAGCGCTGCCGGCTGCCAGGCTCCGGCACAGGGCAGGATCTGGGCAGAGCACAGGGATTTCAGGATTTCAGCCGGGCTACGTGATGAGTGTAACTGGCTGTTGCTTAGTGGTGTCATCAATGCTGGCAACAGTTTCAGGTGAACAGGAGACTACCAGGAACTACATATAATTATATACATGTATGTGTGATAGAGTACATACATACCTGTATGTATGATAGGTGTGTAATAGAGTACATATAATTATATACATGTATGTATAATAACTGTGTAACAGAGTCCATCATAAAAGCACTGGGCTGTTTAGATAACTTAGTATATCCCGTTCAAAGACGTGCATTTTAATTAGGGCTGGACAGACTGTTTCCACCATGCAGGAAATGCTAATGCTTCAATACTTTAATGATGAAGTGGAAAGAAAAGGCAACATTTCCACATCACTTCTGGAAGATTAATTCTCCCTCCCACCTGAATTCTTACAACTGCCTTGAAGGTGTGGATGAGCAAAAGTCACATTGTGGTTTTACCAGCTACACAATGCAATGGAGTATGGACTGTGGAATACATTAGTGTCAGCGAAGAATATATTGCTGTATGATATCAAGCTCGGATTAATCAGAGGGTCACACACAACTTTATTTACATGAAAGGAGAAGAGCAGAGGAACTGGGAGCATGGGGACCTGCTTCTTACTTAAAATCTCCATCGCTCAGCGATGCTCTGCTTTCTCTGGCTCCAGGCTTACTCTGTGCAGTTCTGATCCACAGGCATTCTCAGAAGGAACCCCCACGTTTGGCCTGGCAGCCAGGTGCCTGCGCCGGGGGGCGGGGGGGGGCTGGGGCTGGGAAGGGTGCGGGGCAGTGCTGGGCACTGTGCTCAGCAGGGACATGTCCCCTCCGGCCGTGCCAGGCCACCAGCTGCGCGGGGCTGCCCGAGCCCGGCGCGGATCCGTGTGCTTTGGCGGCTGCTGAAAAGCTGGAGGAAATCCAGTACAGACCAATAAAACCTGGCCAGCAGCTGGAGATGGTACTTCACGAGGAAAGGAGCTTGTTGTGCTCCAGTTAAGGGGGAGCACGTGGTGCTGGGCTCCGTGCCTGTAGCCCTCGGGGATACTGGTGTTGAAGGGTGTTTTTAACTGGATGTGGGAGGAAAAGGCAACTGTTGCTGGCGGTGTGGTGGGATCGGGCCGGGGGCTTCGCTTTGCCCAGCAGCAGCTTCTTGAGGGCAGCGCGGGGGGAAGGAGCGCTGCGGCCACCCCGGCCGGCCGGGTGCTGGGGGAGGCAGGACCCCCATGCGGAGCCCCCTGCCCTCGGCGGGGGAGCACAGCTGAGCGGCTGGGGAGCGGCAGAGACCTGGCAGGGGCGAGCTGGGCGGTGGGAGGACCGAAGGGCACTGTGCCTCACCGCAGCAGCGCCTGCCCCTCTCCCTGCGGGCACGGGACACCCAGCACCCCACGCCACGGCTCCTGGCACACAGACACAAGGCGGCTTTGCAGGTGACCGGGAGGTGATTGCGATGTGAGGCCCAGAAGAGCGGAGCATCTGCCAGCTCATGCTCCTAGATACAAATCCACCCCGAGAAATCCCCTCTGCAGGCACGGCTGATGCCCAGTGCTCCTGTACCGGCTCTGGCTGGGGTGCTGGAGGTCGCTGGCGGGGAGCAGCCTCGGGCTGCGGATACACGCCGACATCTCCTCATCTGGAACAGCAGCGCCATAAGCTGTCATGAACAGGCTTTCTTTTTCTTCTCCCACTCTTTTAACTTAGCAGAAAGAGACCTGGACTGGTTTGTTTTGGTTGACAGATCCTGAACTGCCAGAGGGTACTTGGAGTGGGAATGGGGAATAAGGAAATTCCCTCCTGTGATCCCATGGGAATACAGCCCAATTCACGTCTCTCTCTTCCAGGCACTGCTCAACAAGGGCCAGACCCACTCTGCTGGGTTAGAGACGTGAGGGGCAACCGCTGGGTGCTACACGCGGCAAGCAAAGGGGCAGCACCAGCCTGTGAGTGACTTAACGGTGGCCCCTCCACTTTTTAATGCCATTTCTGAATCTCTGCACCGCTCCATCTCCCTGTTCCCACCTCAGCCTGCAAAACCTAAGTAGGTTTGAATGACAGCCCCAGGCCACTGCTCTTGTTTTAAACCCATTATGGAATGCTTAGATACCATGACGACAAGCACATTATAAATTTGGATAAATACACCAAAACCACGTTCCTCTGCTGCGTGAGGTAGCCTTGAAAAGCTTATGTTGTCGAGCCTTTCTCTCTGAACAAGACAGCCACCTCTTCCCCTTCCGCACCAGAGCAGGGGTTTGCTGCCGGTAAGTACCAGGCAGCCCTGAAAGATTTAGAAAAAGAGCAGGTCTGTTCCCAGGAAGCTTAAATGTACCCACGCTGCAAAATGTCCAAGGGTCCTCCCCAGACTGAGAAAATGAAATGTCAGCTTAGTTTGCAGCTATGAATATACAGGGATGGAGAATCTATTGCAGCCTCTGCAATGGTGTTCAATATCTTAAAAGTCCATCAATTAACTGGAGGAAGAGACATCTAAGAACATTTCCCTGAAGTGACTATAAATAAAATTTGCTGCAATTATGAAGCCCTTTCTATTGCCATAGCAGCTTAAAATGGCTTCAGTCTACCTTGGAATTAGGTTAATAGATTTTGACTCTGGCTCACATAACAGTTTTCAAAGAGCTGGTAGATTATCATAGTTCTTTAGTGGGGTTATCCGGAGGTGGGTGAGGACCCCACTGTGTTGGTGCTGTGAGAACACAGGAGCAGCCCAGTGCAAAAAGCCACTCCAGACACGAAGGGCTCAGCGCCCGCATGCACTGCTTGTCCTCCTGTGACACTGATCCCTCTGCCCTTGAAAGGTGGCTGGGGTGGGCAGGGAAGGCAGCAAGGCATCGTTGCTTTGTGAGGAACACAGGGACAATATCCATAAGCCACGGGCACGCCGTTGTGTAATGATGGCCCAGATGACGTCTTGTGGGCTAGGCTTTTGTCAAGGCACTGTCTTGATTTAATAGGGCACAATCTGTTTAGCTGGAGCATTTGGCTTCTAGGTATATGAGCTTGGAAAATATCTGAATGTTAACTTTCGCATTCCTGTCTGCTTTCTAAACTTGTCTGAATGCTCAAATACGTGCTTAAAGTCGCCTGTTCTTATTCCAGATGGCATCGCATTGGAAACAGCCATGCCCGATGTGTGCAAATAAGCTGTGATGTGCAGGAATGTTTCTAGGCACCCACAGGTCATTCGGCTCCCGCGGCTGCCACCAAGGGTCCGGCGCTGCCTCTCCTAACCAGGGGGAAGCTCGGCCGCTGGGCTGCTCAGCGCCCGCGAGGCTGCCGACGGCGCCAGGCACAGCGCCGCGCCGCGCTGCTGGGGCTGGCCCCACGCGCAGCCACGTCCACGTCCTGACACATGGCACCACGTGTCCTGGTGGCGGGCAGGTGTCTGCTCCCTGGGAAACATCTGGAATCTACCTCAGCCGACTTTGCACAGCCAGGGTGCGTTTTACACACAGTAGGAGCAAGTCACACTGAGGCAGGAGAGCGCACAGAAGCCAGAGGCACCAGGATGCTGGAGGCACCAGGATGCTGGAGGCACCAGGACTCTGCCCCCCAGGACTGAAGCTGCCGTGCTTGGAGGCTGTGACAGACCATACAGCTCCACAATATTGAAATGTGGGGCTGCTCCTGGTCACCAAAGGATGTAGGGACGCACTTAATCGACTTTCCATAAAGCATGCACTCCCGGTCACTCCAGGATGGTGTGAGCAATAAAGCCCCTGAGCCCTGCGCATAGTCTCCCCTGTGCATGGATGAGTGGCCACCTCTGCATTTTAATTTTAATTACTCTTTTGCAAAGAGTAATGTATCAGGCCATTTAAGAAGGCAGCTAGAGATTCCCCTGGATTTCAGCATGCTTTGAAATTGTCGGGTAACTCGGGTTCACACCTTTTTTCCATTCTTAGGGGGAACTACAGGAAAGGTATAACGAGAGTGATTTGCCCCAGGTTTTTGAACTCTACTATTTCTATAATACCAAATATTTCCATGTCTTATCCAGGGTCAGATTTGATCAGGTCATTATGACCTGACCTTGGCACATTCCAAGACTTTTTCCCCTATTATTATTATTTCCTTCTCTGTTCTCTAAAGAAGTTCTCCATCCACTTTAACAAACCACTGCACCAGTTAGAAAAGCTCAACATACTTGGAGAGGTATGTGGCCAGGAGGGTTTTTCCAAAGCACTCAGGTATCTGCTAGCAGTGTTCCAGCAATATAGCTGTCAACATGGAAAAATGCTAACAGCAAAATGCTAAGATGAAAATACAAGATATACGGAGGGGAAGATATTAATTTTCTGATTCACTGACAGAAGTCCTTGCTCAGTCTGTCTCTCTTGGAAATGCTATTGAGTGAGAAACATTACCAGCTGAAACAAAACCATGAGTGATTTGCTCCTTTTCTTTCTTTGCTGTGGAAGACAGCTGGGAGATAACGTGCCAGGCCCAGGGCGCTGCAGACCCCTGCAGCCGGATCCGACCATCTCCGGTGTGAGGCTCCTGCTGCAGGGACGGGGGGAGCTCCCGCAGACCCCGCTCAGCTTACCCACAGGGCAGCACCGAGGTGCTGCACGCCGTCACTAGCAGGGGATGAACCTGCTGCAAGAACCCAGCTTGTCCTGCCACCAGCCAGTGCGGTGGGCTGCGCTCCCAGCACATCTCATCGGGGGTCTGGCTCGCTCCCCTCCCTCCCCGATGCATTCACTCTGTCGGCAGGCTCACCATCGGCTGGAGCTGTGTTTCTGTGGGGGGGGTTGAAGATGCTGATTTTTGAGTTCTCCCAGTGGACTATGTCCAGGAAGGGCAAGGGGCTGGAGCTGTAATTTAACGGAATTGCATCCCTGAGCTGGAAACTCCGACAGCCTTTGTTGCTGCATCCATTCTCTTGTATGTTTTAATCCTGGATCTTGCAATGGGACATACAGGTCCCACTTCCTTTCCTTTTGACCTAGGAAGTATTCTACTATAATTATATATAAATATATATATATAAAGGTTGATGTTATCACCTAGATCTTGATACTATTATTGTTTATATATGTACAATTATGATAATCATTATTAATTGGGGCTCTTGCGGCATTGAAAGCCAAGCAAAAACTAACAGCATAAACCAACCAGTTGCTCTTCTGAGACCCCAGAGATGCAGTTGAACTCTGATTTACTGTCAGCATCCAGCCTGCTATTGTACCTCTGGCAAGTGCTTGGCTGTGCACCTGAGGCTTAGACTGAAGCCTACTCAGTGCATCTTTGCTGAGCTGCAAAGACTGACTCCGATGTGCACAGCTGCAGCGAATTGGGTGCGCTTGTGCTGTCCGTGCAGGAGAGGCTTTTGCCAGCCCAGAAGAGCTAGAAGAATCCGGTATACTCCTTCTGTAGGCCAGGATTATAACTCAGTTCTTGCTCTAAGCCACTGGCTTCGGGCCTGCTTTCCTTGGAGCTGATTGAGCCCATGCAAATTCATGTTGCAAATCACACCTACGTTTTGTATTAATTTTGCAATTGCATTTTTGACAGAGTCCAAAACTCATACATGGTGGTACAATCCAAGAAGCCTCCCGGGTTTGCCAAACAAAAAGCAGTTTTCTACCGACAGAAAATGGGAGGCAAGAGCGATGCTCTCCTACCACACCCCCTGAGGCTGCAGGAATCGTCCAAGGCTTGGCCTGCAGGCAAGGGGCAGGTGGCAGGGGGACGCGGGATGGCGAGCAGAGAACAAGTATCGCATCTCCCCAGAAACCCGGAGGCCCCCCTCAGACCTCCAGGATGCACGGAGCGTGTGCCACAGCTCTCTCACCCTGTGACACACTCACGTGCGACTGCAGGGTCACAGAAGGCTTCGTCTGGAGCTCCAAAGTTTGTTAACGTAATATTCTTCCAGTGCAGGATTTTGCTTCCTCCTTGCCCCCCTCGTGCAGAGCACTAGGAAATTTATGGCCCCCAGACCCACTATCACTCCTCTTAACTCAGAACAGCTGTTGGGGCTTGCAGCGGATCCACGTTTGCAGGAGCCCGGTCGCAGCCGCAGCAGCCGCAGCAGCCCACCCACGTTCTTGGTGGCACACGGCCACCTGGCCAGCCCAGCCCTGGCCTTCCAGGCCCCGGCGTCACCGCACACCGCGGCTCATGCTCCGAGTACGTGCGTTCTGCTGCAGCCGTGCTGGGGACGAGGCAGGGTGCTGGCCTCCAGGGCCACCCGCAGGCTCATGAATGGTGCTCCTCAGTGGCTCACGCAGGCGCTTTTCCCCAGCCGTGTCACCCAAGCTAACAGAAGGTATCAGCTGTCCCCCGAGAGCCTCGTCCTGCTTGCGTGATCAAGCCATCGTAGCCGTAACCACACAACCGTGACGCTTGTCTTTGTGCTTCCAGGAGGAGCAGAGCCCGGTACTCCCCTGGACGCTGGCCACGGACGCGTTTTCTGGGAGCAGGTGCATTTGTTACAGTCACAGACAGCCCCGAACTGCTGCAGGCGGGCTGCGTTTCCCCGCAGAGGCTCAGGGAGCAGCTCTCCCCCCCTCAGGTGCGCCGCGGGCGGTTGCTCTCCTGTCCTCAGCTGTAGGTCACGGTGACCGCAGCTGCCATAGGGCTGGGGCAGGACACCCTCGCGTGTCCTTCGAGGTGGCAACAGGGAGTGGAAGCGCTGACTTCAGGAGCCTGAGACGCTACAATTAAAGTGAATCAATTACAACAACGGTTCTGATTTCAAACCAGCTTCAGAATTAATTCTCATTGATTTTAGTTTTACCAGTCGATCGCAGGGAGGCAGTGGGGTAGAAGCATTGGTGGTGAGATGAAATCAGTGCCTGTCAAATGGACAGAGCCACAACAAATTACCAACTAATATCAGCAAGCTAAAACGGTGGCAATTAACCAGAGAGAGTGCAAATAGGAGCCGTGAAACTGGAGCTGCAATAGCAGGGCAGCAGTTACTAACGAGATGTGGCAGCAATCAGCATGGTCTTGTGTTAAAGTGCTCCCTCTCACATGGGTGCTGTTAGCTGGCTTGTCGGTGGCGTAGTAAAAAACCCTTCAAAACAAAAGAATTCATTTCAGAGACTGAGGATTAAAACAGACAAGGTACAAACACAGTTGCTTCAAGTTGCTGTTGTGATGTATCAGCCTGCCCGTACCAGCCCATGGAGGGGATTGACAGGCTCGGCCGTCACTGGGGCCACCGTGTCCTTACGAAGGCTCAGACAACAACATCCCAATGAATTTATTTTCTGTGGGAAACTGTGTTTAACCTTTTTTTCTGGCTTGTTCTCGTAAGGCAAGCACCTTGTTCATTTTAACAGAAACTACCATGAGTGCTGCTTCTCTGTGAGGGTGCATCAAAGAAGGTGGCGTAAGCAAGTGCCCGTCAGCGGAATGGGAGAGTGTTCCCAGGTGGGAGCTGCCAGCCCCTTCTCACCGGTGTTCCCATCTGACTGGAGCTGCGGATGGATCATCCCTTCGCATTTCCTACACGCGTTGCCAGCCGGCAGCCCCTCTGTTGCAAACCCACGGAGCCAAGCACAGCAAGGGGTGGCTGCCAGGGATCCCTTCCCCGCTGCAATCACAACCATCCCTGTTAAGCCAGGCGCAGACAGGAGCGGGTTCCAGCGTGGCCCAGCTTTTGAACACAAGGTATTTCACTTTTTCCGCTGTTTTAAGACTTTTGCAGATGAGGGAAGGTCCACTCTGCTGGGAACAGCCAACCGCGGCTGCTAATTAGCACTGTGGGGAAGAGCATTTTTCTTTTAAGCCGGCATTGGCATAATGTAATCTATTAGAAGCAAAAAGGGTACATTAAATGGTCAAGGTGAGAAATGACTGTAGAGGGGAAAGGTCTTGTAAAAACAGAGAAAGAATTGTGCCAAGTCCAGATCTGACTGCTGGAAAACTGTTTAAGCAATTAAAAACCAGCAATGCAGTCTCTGCTTTTTTTTTTTTTTTTTTTAAACAGCAGATAATGGACTGAATGCCTTGCCATCCTACAGAACATTCAAGAGCTGTTGCATTAAAGAGATACAGAGATGGCTCTTGCTGTGGAAAGGAGGCAGAGACGTTTTTAATCTCATCTGCCATGGGATTACTGGGGTTTGCATCTCCCATCAGCCTTGCTCAGGCTGATGGGCGAGCGCAGCAGCAGCGATGAGCAAGCCCCACTCCCACCAGCAGCTGTGCCAGCTAGCTGCCAGCCCCCACAGAGCTGCTGCGCCGCGTTTTTAAGCCGGGAGAAATCACAGAGCTCAGCTGGGAAAGGGGCTCTGGAAGGGAGCGGGGAAGGCAGCGTCAGGTGGGGGAGCAGGCTGGGACCTCCATCCGTGTGAAAGGCTGGTTTGGGGGGGGCGAGATAAACCAGGGAGGGATGGGGCAGCGACCCAACAGGCTCGCTGGGCTTCTCAGAGCTTTCACCTTGCCGCAGCAGCTAGTGATGGTAAGCAGCCCATGGAGATGCGGGACAGTCCAGGTCCTGGAGCCCTTTGGATGTGCTCTGGGAGGTGTTACAGCTCCGGGAGGAGCAGCTGAGCGCGGCAGGAGGCAAGCAGGGCCAGGACAGCAGCCAGCACCCAAAGTCACATGGCAAAGTGTGGGCAGACGGGGCACCGCACCAAGGTCTGTCCCGTTAGGACACCTTAGTCTGGTCACCGTGTTAGGACACACGTTAACGTAATCGCCTCACCGTGTACCTGCCTCCTCAGTGAGCAGAAAATTTTCTGTGCGCTGACTATCCAGAGATGAAGAGTGCTGCTTGGCCCAGCTTGGCGGTGGAAGGGAATGTTGCTGCCTCTCCCTCTGTTCCTCCCCTTCCAAGCCTTTCCCAGAAACTCAGCTGCCCACCGGCTCAGCGGCTGTGGGACAGGTTCAGGCTCCCCTGGGGATGCCCGGGGACCGGCCGGTGCGGGTGCGGACTCTTAGGAGGAATCGAGACACCAAGGGCTCAGGCTGCGACCCAGACCTCAGCCTCCTGTGGGGCAGCAGCGACCCTGCAGATGTGCTTGCGGATGGAAAGGAGCAGTTTGACTTAGAATTCATCTAGGAATTAACAAAGAAACCCCCCGCACCTTTGTGGTTGGATTTTTGCCTTCAGCTGCAAATTTAACTTTAACTGAATGTAACTGCTCAGAAGCAGGTTTTGGCTGCCTGCAGGCTTTTTAGATGTAGCATGGAGACAGGCTTGCTTCCTCCTCAGGTCGTGATGCATACCACGTGGTGTGAACCAGAACAGCTTCCCCTGCTCCTTCGCCCGGGCGTGCATCAGTGCTTTTCCCCTCACCAGGGCAAGATGTCAAACTCCCGTACCCCTCTCAGCAACTGCCCCGACTCGTGCTTCTAATAATACCCAACCCTGAACTTGCGATCGGCAGGATTTAATATTACAGCTTGGTTGTCAGATAAAGCTAAATCCTTAAATAACATCTTCCTGTTGTCTCAAACCTTTCTGAAATGCTCTGAGAAATGTGCTCTCTGTATTTTTCTCAGTGTTTTTCATTACGTGAGAAAGTTACTCTGCTTCCCTGTAACAGCAGGTAATAGGGATTTATTGTGTTTGATGGCTATTAATAGTCATAACATGCTATCATGTGGAGCACCATGATCAGTCACAGCACACAGCGAATGGAAAACCAGTGTAAACGGTGACACTTGAGAGGAAAAGGCAGGGGTCCGTAACTGCTGCTGCAGCCCAGTTCAGCAGCAGAGAGCAGGCGGGCTCAGAGGGGCTTTTGTAATTTCTTTCCTTTCTTTGATGCGACATAGGTTTAAAACTTATTACAGTGGTAGAAATCCTTCGCTAACTAAACCACTGTCCAGGGCTGTTCGTGCTGTGTTTCTAGTCCCTTTCACAAGCAGGTTTTTAAACACATGTAGACTTCCCCCTCCCCGCCCCCAGCTCTCCAAGCCAGTTTCTTTGGGCAGTGGTTCTGCACAGCTCACACTGGCTGCGTGCTGGGGGTTACCGGCTTGGTGGTCCGGCTGCCCGGGCCGGTGGGAGGGCAGGGAAACGGCACGGAACGCTCCTGGTTCCTGCTACACGGAGATGGAGGAACACAGATGGGCCATTTTCCTAGAAAAAGCTGCAGTGCCCAGAGAGATTTTGCAGGCTCCCCGTTACTAAATCTATCACACCGTGGGGCTGTCAGTAGATGCCAAAATCACTAGGACACGGCTCACTGCTACAGGTCTTCTGGGTAGAAAGCACAGATAAGCTTCCTCAAGACCAGATCACTACATTCAGAAGTTTTTACTCTTTAGTAAAAGTATTCAGTGCTATTTTGACAGAAATGCAATGTGGGGTGAAGGTGATTTTCCCTACGTCCAAACGCCTCTTGGCGGTAGTATACTTGTATGCCTGTACACAGTAATCGTGTGTATTAGTACAAGCTTTCCTTGTGCTACACAAGCAGAGACTCTTTCATGTGCCATCGCTGTTTCAGACCTGTATGATATAGAAGCTGCATTCAACAATTTTGAATTTAAAATTTTAACAGAGCTTCTCAGGTCATTTTGGTAGTACACAGGAACACTGTGTTTCCTTGAGAAGGGAAAACTTAAAATAAAAAATAAATTTATTACAAAATTGCCTTTCCAAAACTGTCTTTTAAATGAATGCTCTGGGAATTACATTTGCATGCTATTCCAGTCAGGGATATAAAGCAAGACAAAGCTTAAAGTGACACTTTGCGACAAATGAGAAATTAATTTGGACTGTCTTGCAGTATATTGCGAAGAGAAGAAATCTGACAGCCCTTTGAAAGCCCCACTTGCCTGGACACTGACTCTGGGCTTGTTCATAGATCTCTCCTCGGGAAGTGCTAACGTCTGCCTGAGACCTCTGCCCAAGCGAGTCCCGGTGCTCCTGGGCTTCTTCACGAGCAGGTAGGTCATCTTCTGCTGCCCTCATCCCCTCCCTGGCCTAAAGGCACATTTTCTCAGCCTCTTTCCAGACCAGCTTTCCCAGTTCTTGACTGAATCTCTGAGCTCCCTGGGTACATTTTTTTCCCCTCTTCTTTCTTTACACAAAATAATCTCCGTGCATGTGTAACTTTGGCTTGGCTGCTGGGGGAGCATCACTGTCTACATATACATGCCCTCCTTGTCCTTGTGACAGAAGGATGCAGCCAAGTTTCAGAGCTTTCCCGGGAACATCTGTCAGCCAGCGGTGCACTGGCAGGGCAGCCTTCGGGCGGGCACGGGGACCCCGCTGAGCTGAAGCCAACACGGCTGACCAGCAGTTAACTAGGAGGGGGGTCAGCTTTCTGGCTGATTCCATCCACTTGGGGGTGGGGGTGATGATTCAAACACAACCGCAGGGACACTTTGTGCCTGAAGACGATCCATGTCTCAGTGTATCTGCTGCTAAGCTGCTGAGAAAGAAACTGATGTTTAATGTCCCTTTCCCTTCTCAGTCACGGAGGGTTATTTTGGGGGGTGGGTCAGGCTGCCCTGGTGGGCTTCGCTGAGGTGTGTGTCCTTTGCTCCCCACATTGACTGAGCCGTGGCCTGTGGGCCACCAATTCTATCTTCAGTTCAAAACACTGCCTGGGCGAGGGCTCCCAGGGCAGAGCGGTGTGCGAGGGGGCTGCTTGAAGAAATCTTGGCGTATCTTCAAAACTGTGGCCTCCTGGTGAGCCATGTCCGATTCCTCCCCGCTGGGCCAAGAAATCGGGGTCCCGAGAAGGGCCGAAAGAGCTGGACTTTGGGAAGAGCGGCTTGGCGCTCTCTTTAAACTTACAGCAGCTTGGCCTTGAATACTCTGTGTGTGCAAAATGCTGCCTGGACGTTGAAGTGTCCAACTCCAAACACCTTCGCTCCTGCACTCTTCCCGGAGGGAATCACAGGCGCTGCTCCCTGCTGCTTCTCACACACCTTCCTCCCAGGGAAGGCGCTGAAGCCGCAGCAGCTGGAGCTCCAGCCAGGTGCCACGCTTCACTGCTTACTGCTCTGCTTGTAGAGGCTAGAGCAGAATCACCAGCAGGATTATACCTCTATATATCAGGTGATATATATCTATATATCAGGTGATATTCCTGCTCCAAGAGGGGGGTTGGGCTGGAGACCGCCGGAGGTTCCGTCCCCCCAGCTAAGCAGTCCTGAAGCTAAGCCCATCACGTGGGCCACGAAGGTGGCCAGAATGGAGAGATCCCTGCACGTTCGTCCGTGTGCAGGCTGCTGGGCAGCCCAAGCCTTGATGCTGACGTTCACCTCTCTTCTTTCTTGATTGCAAATGCCTCCCAGCTTGACTCTTGCAAGTGCTGCATCTGTTGGGAAGTGCTGCACTGTCAGGAAAGGTACCCACCATCCCTGAATGGGTTTCACTGGGGCCTGCAGCGACGGAGCCGCAGAGCAAGGAGCACAGCAAGGAGCACAGCTTGACATCGCAAGCTGAAGGAAAAGATCTCCAGGCAAAGCAGAGCAGGCAACAGGAGAGGAGAGGTGATGGAAGAGCCTGGGGCTGCAGTGGAAGCTCTGTTAGCTCCAGCAAGTGACAACTGAAGAGGGAGGAGAGGACGAAGCAGAGACTGACTGGGTACAGAGCCCCTCCAACACACCCCATGGAAAATTCCATCCTGCACAAAGCCACCCACGTCACTCCTTCCTGTGGTTCCTGCTGGGTATGGACCGCACTGCTTGGCCCGGGGTCCCTCTCAAACCTTTCTCTTCCCACTTTGCACTTCCTCAGCCCCTTGAACTGAGACATCACCCCACCCCAGGCCCTGCCATACACCCCCAGACCTTCTCCTCCCCTTCCCAGCAGCTGCCTTTCCTTTTTTTGCTTAGACCTCCCCCACCGCTGCCTCTGAATACCAGCCCCAGGGGCTGCTGTCAGCACCCTTTTCTGTCACCATTGCTGCCAAAGAGATTTGTCTGCCTGTCCGGACTTTGTCTCATCTTGCACGGGGCCAACCCAGCCTCTGGGAGGACACTGTACTACTTACAACACAGCCTGTTACTCATGAGGCACAAAACCTGGGAGATTTGTGCCACTGAGTTGGAATCTAAGACCCTCTCTCGGAGGGGGTCTTGTCTATTAGACTCCCTCTCAGAAGAGCTGAAGATTTGCAAGTAGGTCAAAAAGTAGCTTCTAACGCTGCTGTGACCAGAGACCAAACAGGTCAAACCAGTGAGCTTCCACCAGCACTTCTCTGTGGCTAGCACGGCTTGTGCCCATGGTTGGAGCTATGGAGACGACACTGCCGTACCCTCGCGTTCACGGCGGTGAAGGATGCTGCGGGTACGTAAAGCTGGGCTCCTCGCTAACGCTTGCTTCGGGGCGTTGCAGGATTGCGAAGGAGCCGTCACTTACAAGGTGGCAGACGCTGCACCAGGGGCAACCCTTGAGTCAGCACCTTCTCTGCAGCCTCTGTGTAAGGCACCAGGCACAGACCCCCCAAGAGTGGGGGCGCGTTCCCACAGCCCCCCCTCCTCTGTTCCCCGTCAGATGGAGGCTGCATCTGTATGGCAAGGCACCAGCGATGCTGGCAGCCAAGGGAAGAGTTGCTAGGCAAATCTGAGCAGTGGGAGGACTGTCACATCCTGCAGCCACCTGGACTGCTGCATGCAAGGCTCCTCCAGCTCCCTCCTTCCAGGGCTCTCAACCACTCTTCCCCACCCCTGGGCTTCCTCTTCCCAAGCTTTATCTATTTTTAGGGTAAATCTCTCCTTAACTCTCTCATGAAGTTGTTCCTTGCCCTTCCCCCTGGGTCAGCCTCATGGGACAATCCACACGTGCAGGCAGCAGCAGCAAGTTCCAGTGCTCCCAGAAGACACCCACTTTCCCTGGGCTGAAGGCAACCACACAGCTGTATGACACTGAGGTGGTGGTGGGGTGGCAGCTCCCCAAAAGAGACCCTCGTGTGACACCAAAGCCCACCAGGAGAGCCCTGCCGTGCCCTGGCTGTGCCCTATGTGCTCAAAGCCGGCAGCGCAGAGGTGGTGCTGACCCCTGGAGCTGCTCTCCAAGGAGCAAAGCCCCCGCTGCCGGGGGGGTCATCGGCCGAGTGCAGGTTCAGCCACCAGGAGCTACACCTGGACACTGGGACAACGCAGTGTTTGCCGTTAAGGCGCTGTTTCGGCGTTTTTTTAAGGAAACGAGTGTACCTGGCCCCATCCCTGGCAACAGCCAACCGAGGCAGGGCAGGAGGGCTACGTACAAAGCCATGCCTTGGCCACCTGCGTGCTGTCACGGTGGCCCTCGGCTTGCAGACGGCAGAGCCTGGCAGACCTAGCCTGGGCCGGGCCACGAGCGCGGTCCCTCGCCAGCCCTGCGTCAGCTCCACTGCGCGCACCAGCAATCGCACCCTCGCGGGGGGGGGGGGGGGGGGTGGGGGTGGCTGGACGTCTCAGCCAGCGTCACAGCTTGCGAAGGGCAAAGGACACAGATGGATGGGAAGCCCCCAGTCCACCAGAATGAGAGACCCTGCGTGGAAACCGCGGGGACTCCGGGCCGGGGCACAGACAGCACAGGGTGACCCCGAGCGGTTTGAACCCGGGCTGGCGGCTCAGCGGAGCAGGGATCGCATCCCGTCCGCCACCAGCCCCTGCTTGCTTTTCCGTTTGTTAGCGTGGACTTCACTGACGGGAGAGCAGCGGTAGGAGGTTATTTGTAGAATGCCAGCCAAAAACCAAGAAAATTTGTAGGAGGGCTTCGAAGGATGGAAACGGACTTGTTTGTTCCAGGCACAGTCTGAAAATAGCCCCAGCGGCCAAGGTCAGGAGAGGGGGCTGCAGGCCAGAGTGACGCGCTTAGCCCTGAAGGGACAGGCCTGAAACCACGACACCCCCCTAAACGAAGAAAAGCCTGAAATAATAATGTACATTTGCTTTGTGTTATGCTGAAACATTTTTTTTCCCCCTCTCTACTTTGGGCTTAAGGAGATTTTTTTTCCGCAACATCCAAAGTGCCCTTTGGAAACCACAGTTTCAAAGTTTCAGAAGACTTCCAGCAATTTTCCAGAGGCACCGGGACAAGGCCCCAGGCTGATGGGACTGCTGCCAGCACCGAGAGCCATGCGATGTCGGAGGGGCTGGAAAGCCCCCCCCGACTGTATCACCTGCAAACTGGGAGCAGAAGCAGGAGGGAGGAGGAGGAAGGTTCCTGCGCCCCCGCAGCCCAGCCGCGCTGGAGGAGGGGGGCTGCCTCGCATCACCCTGCTTTGTGGCTGGTGACACCGGCTGCGGCCCGTAGATCCCAGAAGTTCCCCAATACCAGAGAAGAGACTGAACCACAGCAGAGCCCTCCACAGAAATTTGGGTTTTGCTAGATCTGAGATTACGTTTAGCGCTGTGGCTCACGGGAAGAATAAAGAAAAAGCCCAAACAGCTTTAATTATAGATTTTGGAGGACTTTGAATTGTCAGAAACATTTTCTAGCGACAGTTTGTCTGAATCATATTTGGCATGGGTAATATACCACATCTCCTGTCATTCCTTTAATTACTTTAGAGCCTTTTAAAAGAGCATTTTAAAAATTAATTAAGAACACCTCTGATTTCAGACCAAGCATGAGAGAATAAAATATCCCCGCTGCTGTATTTTAAGTGGCAGATTGTCCTGGTGTTGCAGATAAGCTTTCTGAAAAATTCGGCTTGTCAACACCAGAACAACCCCCAGAGATAACTTAATTTTGCATCCATTTAAGGGCTTGGGAAGGGAAGTGTAACATTTTTGAATTTAAGAGACAATGGACCTCAGTTAACTAATTATGTTACCAGAAGTCTGCACTAAATAGATTGGTTCCACTCTTGGCTGATTAAAGCTTGAAGAGAGAATAAGGCTGGGCTGCAGCTGGTTGTGGCCCGTGGCAGACATCCCTTGCAGAAGATCCCGAGTGCCAGACCGGAGGGCAGGAACGCTTCGGAAGGCAGCGGGAATACTGAAGGTTTAGGCTTCGCATTAGCGCTGAGCAAGGCTTTGTTTGTTGGGTGCTTTTTTTAGCAACTTATTTGATGAATTTACCTCTCTGCCCGACATCCGAGCAATCTGTGCTGCCTAACAGTCGCGGTCACGCCGTTTATTCAGGCGCAGATTCCGGGCTCAGGGCGACGGTGTTACCTGTTCTACCCCAGCTGTGCTGCGTGGTGGGGAGTGCTCAGCACCATCCTGGTGGGCGGGAGGGAATCCGGGAATACCGAGATTCTCCGCGGTTGTACGGACAAGCAAAGGTGGCTGTGTGCTGCGGATGCATTCTTGCCCCCCAAAAGCGCGTGTGGGTGCAGACGTGTGAGGGGGCCCAGCCAGGACCTCGGGCAGCAGCAGCCGAACGCCTGGTCCAGCTCCTTCCGTCCCGCGTGCGGGTACAGAAATGCAGAACGGGAGAATCGCACCGAGGGTGAAGAGAGAGACCCAGAGGGGAAATCTCAGACTCACCGGGTAAACACGTCACCTGTGAGCCTGCTCCTGGCAGCTTCGCCCAGCGGCGGCGAGGCAGGACGGCTCCGCTGTCCTTGCGGCACCCCGGCCCGAGTGCTCCCGGGCCGAGGGATGCTGTGTCTGCTCCTGGTCCTGTTGCCCACGCCAGCCCAGGAGCTTTCATTTTTTTTTTTTTTCATTCATTTGCCTGTTCCCCGACTTCTAAACAAAGCAGTGACACCTCGGTTTGCAACCGTCATCAGGTTGTTACCTCTCCTTAGCAGAGGACAGCCTAGCGTAGGTCTCAGAAGATCAATCAAGGGGCCCTCGTCTGGCTGCTCAGAGCAGGGTGGCAGGTCTGCACCGCCAGCCACCCCCCCCTCGGGGGGGCCGCCACCTCCCTGGCTCCTCGTGCCCCCACAGCCGCACGCACGCAGCGCTGCCCTCCCCCGCAGCACCTCCTGCCCCGACCCCCTCAGTGCCACTCGCAGGGGCGCAGCGCGCAGGGGGGTGGGGTGGGCTGGCAGGGGATGCTGAGCCCCCAGCTGGCTGTGTGTGCAGGGGGGTGCCAGCCTGTGGGGTACCCTGCGCCCCCAGCCCTGCCCATGCTGGGGTGCAGCGAGCGGGTCCTGCAGTAAGGAGTCGGAGGGCAGTGGTGCATGGCAGCTTTAATGAGGAGCCCTTTGCCGGTGGCTGTCCTGCGTGGCTCTGCGACGTGGCTGTGCCACCAGCCCCAAGTGGCCTCCACAGCCGGGGGTGTGGGATCAGCTCCAGCCGCCCCAGTGCTGTGCTGGGGTGCAGCTGGGAAGGACAGGGGCTGCCTGGGGGGCTGGGGAGACGAGCCTGTCTGGGGCTGGTGGGCTGCCAAGCTGTGTGGAAAGCGTTGTGTTAGGTGAGTGGCTGTGGGATGGCACCGTGCCCCCTGCCCTGCACCCTGTGCCCCCTGCCCTGCACCCTGTGCCCCCCACCCCGTGCCTGGGCTGGCTCTCTGGCTCCGCACGCATCATGCTGTGCCCCCCAGCCCACGCAGACATGGCATGCAGGGGGATTTGTGGGTGCAGCCCTGCCCACACCATGCAAGGAGCATCCACCCCTCCTTCCCACCCATCCCCAGGCTGGGGGGTGCAGGAACAGGGGGTGGGCTGGGGCTGTGGGTACCTGGCAGTGCGCAGGCAGCTGGGAGCCATGCGCGGGGGTCCCAGGGTGCCCTGTGTCCGTCAGTCCTGCCCCAGGAGGCTGGTGGGGGGCTGCAGGCTCCAAGCAGCAGGAGGAAGCTGTCCCAGGGCCCGTGGCCATGGAGCATCGCCAGGGTGGCTCCAGGGGGGTTACCGCTCCGAGGCTGCACAGCGCAGATAACCAGGACCCTGAGATGGAGCCAGGGGTCCTGTGCAGCTCCGGGGGGGTCCCTGTCGCAGGGATGTAGGGGGGCAACCCCCAGGCCTCCATCCCCACCTCAGGAACCCGAAGCACCTCAGGAGGGATCCCCACAGCAGAGCCACAGGGAGGTGACCCCCAGGGTCCTGGCTCCATGCCGGCAGCCCCATGCAGATCC
>JAVJGJ010000059.1:90449055-90459911 GCA_035590215.1 Microhierax caerulescens
GCCAGTCGCTGGGGCGCAGCGCGGGGGGGGGTGGGGGGTGGGCTGGCAGGGGAGGCTGCGGTGGGCCGCGAGGTGCTCTCAGAGTAAAAGATCCGAATGTCTCGTAGGTCACCTCCAAGAGCTGGTGGGGACCCCTGCCCACCAAGAGCACCCCTTGGTCAAAGGTGCCTGTGTCTTTGGGCCAAACGACCAAAGCAGGCTACACAAACCAAGCACAGACTCGGCCAGGTGAGGCAGGTACACCCCCCCCCCCCCCCGGAGCAACCCCTGGGGCTGCCAGCACAGCACTGGTGGAGCTGGGCCGCTGCCGCATCCCTGCGGCCTTTGGGAGCCCACCCACAGGCGGAGGGGCGAGGAGGCTCACAGGAGGGCTCCTCCGGGGCGCGGGATGCTCGTAGCTGCGTGACTGCAGGGAGGCAGGCTGGGAATCGTTTCCCTCTCCCTCCTGCCAAAATAAAAATTACGATGTGGGTAAGGCAGGGAGCACAGGCTCACCAGTGCTGCCCGCGTAGGGCTGGGGTGTACCACCCGCTGCCCGCAGCACACGGTCTGCCAGGCTTCCCAAAGTGTGACAGCTCTGCCTTAAGGTTCTTTTTTTTGTTGTTTCTCTCACCGGACCATTGATTAAAACCTCAGCGTGTGACAACAGGAACACTTTTATCCCAAAGGAAGAAGTTAAATAGCTGGGTTAAATTTAAGTCTGCCCTCAACCCTTCTGGCCAGCAAACAGGGTCTGTGTGTATCATATCACTGCTGGCAGCTTCGATGAAACCAGCCACAGGTGACATCGATGGCAACTAGTTTTCAAATAGCCTATTTGCAAAAGTAATGTATTAGCTTACTAAAAGGGCCAGCTGTAGCTTTCTGACTTTCTAAGCCCAGGCTGCCCCCGCTCCCCTCTCATCTCATGTGTGGGACATATTAAGGCTCTCGACATCCAAAATACGTTCAGTTCTTGACCAAGAACTGCTCAGCAGGCGGGGAGAAGAAAGCGAAATGCAAGTATCGCTTCTTCCTTTTTGGAAGGTGAGAACACATCTGCCTCCTGCACCCAGCCTGGTCCCTCTCACTCGTCGAAGGACCCGAAGAGCAGCGGGGCAGCGCTGTCCCGAGAGCATCCCCGCGAGCCCACCTGCCCGGCCTGGGGCTAGGCGAGGACGTGCTCGGTGGGGACGTACAGCCACGCTGCTCTCATGTAAAAGGCTCCCATCCACTCCGAGCAGCACGACTGTGGTGGGATCCAAGGTGCCTTTCTTTCCTGAGCCCGTTTTCATGCTGACCCTGCTTAGGGTGAGAAGCTGGACTGGAGACCCCCACAGATCCCTTCCTGCTAAAACCCTAGAGTAAAAACCTTTAGGTTTTCAACACTAGATTTTCAGCGCTGCGGGGCCTTTCCCTCAAAATTGCTCTATATTCCAAGTAGAACCGCAGAGTATTTGAGTTATCTTGCTCAACCCACTATCTTTCCTTCTCCCCCAGCCCCCTCCCACCCCAGTGCCATTGTTTTATCTTACCAGAAGCTGGTGACATTCACTTGCAAAAAGCTCAGTTTAGGGGGTTCAGGATCATCTGTTAAAAAAAAAAAAAAAGTCAGAGTTTTTTGCCAGCTTGAACAGACTGAAGAATAATTCGGGTTGGTTC
Organism: Microhierax caerulescens; assembly: GCA_035590215.1. Taxonomy (NCBI): domain Eukaryota; kingdom Metazoa; phylum Chordata; class Aves; order Falconiformes; family Falconidae; genus Microhierax; species Microhierax caerulescens. Next base: position 90,450,697 of record JAVJGJ010000059.1, read on the forward strand.
CCTGCCTGCTGAAGGACTGCATTAGCCATGGGCTGGCCTCTGCAGATCTCATCCTCTTTGTCCCGAACAGCAGCACGCACGCAGCTGCTCCTCGGGAGGCACAGCTAACACGTCTTAGCTGTGTTCCCATGCCCAAAAAAGCAGCTAAAACAGTTTGTTCCTTTCGGCACTGGTCCTTCAGTCAAAGCTGCAGAAGTGTTTCTGCCACTGAACATCTGTGCAGCGCTGCAGCCTCCGGAGCGGCGAGCGGTCCCTGCAGCGCGGGTGGCACGGAGCATCCCTGGCTGCTGGGCTGGGCACCGCGCTGGGCGCCACGTGGAGCTGGCTCTGTAAGCACTGCCCAGCACACATTTCACAGCTTATGAATTATAAACCTTAGGTTTAGAATAAATTAAACCCTTTAGGTTTATGTTTCTTCGGCCTGTGGTAGCAGCCTGCCATGAAAAGCCCAGTGCCAGTACCGCTGGTAGCCACCTCTCGTTAAAGGTGGCTATTATTTATGAATCCCTAATTGGCAGTAAACAGCAAGGGAAATAAACAGACTGTTTTCAGTTATTTTGCTTATTTATCGGCAGATATTTGAGGAAAGCCGTGAGTAACTCCAGCCCAGGCACCGAGTCAAACTCTGCTCCTGACTCCACGGGAAAGCGCTGCCGGTTCTGCTGCTACACAAGAAACGGGCACAGGCTTCGCCAATATCGCCGCAGCAGCGCTGTCAGTCACCGGGGAGGCTGGTGAGAAAACAGGGCAATAATTTACAGAAAGAGCTGAGCATTTCTGTATTTCTGCTCAAAAACTTCCATGCCATGCTGGTGGCTGCTGCACTCTTACCTGAAGGCTTGATTGTCTGGTGCAGTTTGGAGTCATGTCAGTTAACTATAAAGTTTAAATAATTGCTATTTATAGAGAATGCTTGAAGGCCTGTCACTGGAAATGTTAATAAAAGCTCAACAGAGTCACCCTGCCTGTCTTTCCTGCCTTTTTTTTTTTTTTTTTTTCTTTTTTTTTGGTGGGCTGTCGCTCTGTGCAAGCCTTCCCCTGCATGGCCTTGGCTTGCTGAAGACATAAGGTTAAAGCATGTAAATGAGAGGCTCTTCAAAGGTTATTGGAGAATTGATGTTAGAACCTGTTGGAGATTTCCTGGTTGTTATAAAGCTTCCAGAAACATCTCTGGAGAGGCTCTTACCCCCTCCTTGTAGTTTTGCACACAGTGACACTTGATCCCATGTGGGCTGAGATGAAACGCAGTCAGCTTGAATTCTGCATGGAGACCTCCACAAGCCGAGAAGAGAGCGGTGCGTCGGCTGGGTCTGTGCTGCTTCAGCAGATGCACAGTTCTGGAGGCCCAGGAGTGTTAAACACAGGGTGAAATTTTTGAGGGCACCTGAGAGATCTGGGACCTCATCTCACATCACAGTACAAGGATTTGAGGAATCACAATCCATGAATCGCCTGGAAATTTCAGCCCCTCTTTGCTCATGGCCCGGAGGTGAAGCAAGCCACAGGGGTGGTGCCCGTTCACGCTGTCCTTCTCCCAGCCACTTGCAGGGAAGAGGAAGAGCAGGGGAAACGAGATGGAGAGAAGGGAAGGTGGCTGGGGAGCCTTCACTTGTCATATGCAAGGGAAGAGGGTGCCTTATGAGGCTCTGAGAAGGGGGAGCCAGCTGGATCTGTCCTGCTGTCATCGTGTCCTTGGTGTCTCTCCATGCGCAACATACTCCAGTGAATTTAGGATGCAGACACGCTCACCTACCCTTCAGCCAAAGATCATGTCACAGTAGACTCTCGTGGGAGGAGGGTGAAGCTGCTAAACTCTCAGCCTATATATTCTTTTTCTCTTTTTTTTTTTTCTCCCTCTTTTCTCTTTAATGAGCTGAGCCCCGCTGTCTTGCTGCACGCCCAGCTTGCCATCGGAGCAAGTCACTACATGTGTCAGCCTCCCTTGTCTTCACCACCATGACTGATTTACACAACCTTGGCTTTGCCCCAGTGTCCTGCCGAAGAATATTGAGCCAAGTCTTGAGCTGAAGGTGGAAAGGACTTCTGCAAAAAGCAAAATAAGCTGGGGTGAGAGTAACATCCACTTGGGAGCCTGTAATAACTGGCCCCAGAGCAAACCCCTTTTGGGGAGGGGGGTCCCAGCTGCCAGCAGGGCAGTGGAGAGCTGGTAGCCAGCCACATACTCCAGGGAACGCTGCCTATAGGAATTAGAGGGAAAGCAGAAAATTAATGGCTGTTATACCCTTCACACAAGGTCCCTGCATTAGTGTGCTGACTGGGGACTTGTGGGATGAGGGGTGGGGTGGAATTTTCCATTTGTGGGGTGTCATCCTAACTTGGCTGCTCCAAGGCTGAGGGCAAAACCCCACGCTGGGTGTTGAGCCCTTTTACATCACAGCCTGCTCTGTCCTGGCAGACAGTGTATGAAAAAGGTTTACAGGTCATCCGAAGACTGTTCCAATAACGGCACATCTATAAGTTATTAGAGGCTTTGGGATTTCATACAAATCCTTTTTGGATTGAAACGCACAGAGAGTCAATGGTTCACGGATGCAACCTGGAGATGCTGGATTTGGCTGGAGACGTTGTTCTGCCTTGCAGCCAGAGGGAAGCTTGTGGGCTGACGTTTGGATAGGAAGGGGTAAACCCAGAGAGTGGAAGATGGGGACAGGTCTCTGTTCTGACAATCTGGAGTTATTGATGAGGGAAAAGCTGCCTCTGCCTCCCAGCTGCTGCTTTCTCTCCCTCTCGCTGCACCAAATCTGAAGTCCCTTGACAGCGGAGGCAGCAGCACAGCGCGCTCACCCATCAGTGCACAGTCACTTACCATCGACGAGCCACTTGGAACCGCTTCGACTTCAGGTAGGTGTCACTTCACTGCGCGCTTGTGGATGTGGCATCCATCTGGCTACACTGTTTAGTTGTGTACTGCTTTGCAGCAGAAGTCAAAGTACTTGGCGGAGCCTTTAGAGAAGCTTCTCTGGAAACTGGATACATGACAGGAGTCAGGCTGCAAGGTGGGGATCGCTCCTGGCGGGGTGCTCAGTGTCTCCTGTGAGTCACCGTGTGCCGAACTGCCAGAGGTTTCAGCCTGGCAAGCAGGGAAGGGCAGCCTGCACGTGAGCCACCGGCCCCGGATTCACCATGCCACCTCAGAGCCGGTACCACGAACTCCCCTGCCAGTCCAGGCAAAGCTTTTCCCACAGCAGTACTTTACATGCAAGTTCCAGAAAGCTGTGCTCCATGTCCTTCAGGACAGTACTTAGCTTCAGGAATGAAGAAGCCGGTATCTACTTGGAAAAAATAGATGGGAATAGCCCTACCTGAACCTTTCCCTGGCCAGGTGCTTCCTGCTCCTGCCCAGCCCTGGGCTGCTGCCCCACCACCTCTGGGCTCTGTTGAGCGCTGCCCACCAGCCTGAGGCTCCTAGGGGACCTCCTAGTAGTTTTGGGCCAGGGTTCACGGGAAAATGCGCTTGCTACAAACAAAATGGGAAAGTACTAGAAATATTACTGCAGTTTTAAAAGAACTTCATCTATGACTTGTTAAAAAAACCTAACAAAACCACCAAAAATGCATAAAATGTTAACAGAGTTATGAAGAAGATGGCACCTCCCTCGCCAGCACTGCTCATCCCAAGAAATAGGAATCGGTATTCATCCAGCCTGAGCAGCGCTGCGAGGCAGGCGTGGTCTGGGGAAGGTACCGTCCTCATTTACTCATTTGTTTAGAAATAGTTTTGATTATTCCCACCCCAATTTAATTTGCACTGTATACGTGCTGGAGCCCTCACCGTCCACTTGGATCTGCATCTGAGTGGAAAATGGGAGGACACCTTGGGCTGCCGGGCACATCTCCTGTTTCAGGCGAGGCAGCCCTGCACACCCTGCGCTGGGGAGATGCCCCGACCCCCCCAAAGGCAGGCGGTGCACGTGCCAGCGCCGTGAGGGAGCGGGCAGAGCTGTGCCCGGGGCACGGCTCCCGGGGAGCCGAGTCCAGCACATCGGACATGCGCCAAGCCAGTTACTGCCTCAGAGGCTTTGTACTCACAGTCCCTGGGACTGCTCCTCCACATCTGCGCGCCAGGGAGGGCAGAGGCCACAGCAGCTCCCTTACATCAGTGGGGGAACATAGAAATTGCCCCAGATAGCTGCCCTGAGCTCCCACGGCAGCCCCGTTCTGCCTTGCAGGAGCTGTTCCTGCCTGTGGCACTTCTGCAGCCTCACTGTTCGGAAGAGAAGAGCAAGCTGGGGGAGGTCAGAAGCCTCACCACGACTGGCAGGCAACATCAAGACTAGCAAGAGTCTTGTTCCTGGGGTCTGAACCATCCTACAGGAATGAGCTCTGAGCGGGGGGTCTGTCCCTCTTTGCCATTGCACTCCTTCCCCTGCCTGCAGGCTGACTCCTGAGCTCCAGCCGTGGGCAGCGTCCAAAAGCCCTGACAGGCAGTAAGTTCCATCCACCAGCAAACAAACCAGAGCTCACCTGTGCCGTGCGGCACACGTCAGCTGAAAGCACTGACACCTGCCTTGGTTGTTGTTGCTGCAAACCTCAGGCACAATTCCGCTTGGGAGTCTCCTTTCCCGTGCAGTCCTTCCACATACGCCCCGCTCCCGTGTGCACGGAGCACTGGCATGGTGCTCTGCACCACGTGAGGTTTGTCCCGCTCCACCTGCGAGAGCCTCTTTGAGGCTGAATTTCTGTCTTGCTTTTCCTCATCTCCCTGTGCCCTGAGCCCCAAAGCAAAAGACCCATCAGTTCTCTGAAAAGCTTACACAAAACGAAGCAGCTCATTGGAAAAATACTACTTGGAGAGATTTTGTCCTCCACAGTAGTTTCTTCTGTCTTCACGTGTTGCAGCTGGATAGCTTTGAGAGCACTGCAACAAGGTCTTTTACCATCTCATACTGGCACACTCGTCATGCCAGTCCCTCTGCTGCCGCCTTCTCCTCATCTCACCTCCTCACTCAGGACATGCTCTCTCTCATCTTGCTTCTTCCTCTCGTATCTCCTTCTGGCTTCTTCCTCTCTCTCTCCTCTTCCTCTTCGGCTGCTCACTCTTCACTGGTTCTCAACCCCTTACCAGAACCAGCCACAGCTGCACCTTATCTACGTTGACCAACTTTCTGCCCCTGCAGCCAGCGCACAGCTGTATATTATCAGTGCTAATTAACCCATCTACATTCTTCTACATTCACAAGGGGCCTTCTCTGGGCGTTCTGTTAATTCTCTTAGACAGGCAGGTTTTCTATCTTATTAGCTGGAAAAGATTTCCACAACGATGAACAACACAACCAAACCAACAAACCCTCACATTTTATACCAACACATTACAAAAATGCATTTTTGCAAGGTGGAAGAAGATATTATGCAAGAGGGTAAAAATCCCTTTGAAATCTCCTTGTGGGACACATAATCTGCTTTGTAAGCTATTTAAAAATCGGCACTTGTAAGGTATGTGCCAGTCTCCAAAAATGCTAAGTACCTGACGAGAGGTTTTTGCACTGAATGCAACAGCGGCCACGTCCTCCCGGTCGTCGCTGGGGTGGCCGTGTGCAGGAGAGCAGAGCAGCCAGGGCGGTGATGCAGGTGCAAGCACCGCGCTCCCGGTGGTCCCTGCTCCAGAAGGGGATTCACCGCTGCATCCTGCCGCGTGGTGCACCAGGTGACCCTGCTTCTCCCCGGGACACCACACACGGCTGAGTGAGTGCCCAGAGCCTGCGCATCGCGGGAGGAGAGCTGAGCCTGGAGAGCCCGGCAGGAGAACGAGAGATCAGCACACTGGACCCCACTGCAGGCATCAGCAGAGCAAGGCAAGAGAGGAGAGCCTGGTCACATTCCAAAGACCCTTCCCACAGGGAACCCTCACATTTCATATCTATTAAAATACCAAACTGGGTCCGAAGAAAAACACTTCTTCCCCTGCACACACCCCCACACACACACACCCGCCCCCTTGAGTTTTAGACTTACTGCACCTGGAATGTTGAAAATTCTTATTGAAAGAGATTTACATGAATGTAGAGGGAAAAAACCCTCTTGTTTTTCCCTTCCATGGTTGCCACTTGTTCAGCTGCTAGGACAGTAACGGGCAAGGGAAATAGCAGCTTGCCATGACGAGTCACCGCACGTTGTCACCAGAAAGGCCATCCTGCCTATGCCACTGTAACCCTAGTACACCCAGCTGTTGTGTAACCTCTTCGGAAAAAAACAACCTCATTCCCTTCTCTGGAGAAGAACACGTACTGGTTTGAGTTGAAGATTAGCATCAGTTATAAAACACACCCATCTGCAAGGGAGTTTGAGATAATTTTTCTTCTTCATTTCAGATGATTGTAGGGACCATTAAGACAATTTGCATTTTCTTTTGATAGGTTTTTTTTTCTTTGCTGATTTAAATTCCTCAGTTCAATAGGCTGTGCTGCTTATGGTCAGAGGGAAAGCAGTGGTGGTGTCAAGGCAGAGCTCTAGGGAAAGCGTGGGCTCCTGTGTTTTGAACTGCTGAGCTGAAAATGAACATCTGCTGCTGGAATGCTTTTACATTATTTTTAAAAATACATTTCATTTTGAGATGTTCCAAGCAGCCAGCCTTTTTCAGCTGTAACAGAAGAAGTATTTTTGAAAACAGCTGGGAATTGGCAAGATGATACAAAAGTAAGGACATATTTCAGAATCGCTAATCACTTATAATTAACCAGAGCTGTCACTGTGTTCAAAGACCCAATATCAGTTAAAAGACACACACACACACACACACACAGAGTCTTATAACTAAATCCTGTCTGTAAATATGCAAAGCCAGGAGATAAGTGGGCTATAATTCACATTTTGGGCATCGCTGCAGCACACGGAGCTGCCGGTGCTCTGGAGCAGTGCAGTGCTGCACAGCGCGGTGCTGGGGGGCAGCTCGGGGCCGGGAGCTCCACCTTGGCAGACCACCCGTACAGCCTCTCAGTTGCTAGAAGAAAGGTGGGACCTGACCTGGCTCTGGCAGAGAGCGCTTCTCATATTTTCTGGAATTAATTTTTTTTTTTTCTGTACAATAGATATCTAAAATTCTGAGAACTCTCTTTCTCAAATAAAAAGTCCATATCTGGCTTTCAACCAGTTACAGAATCAGATGGGATGCTGTCATATTTTCAGTGAAATGCCCCCATTTTAAAAGAAGCAACAACAATGATAATAATTTGGGAAACAGGCTCCCATCAGTTCAATCACTTCCTTCTAGACAAGCCCACTGGAGACTCTTAATCCTTCCTGTGAGCGGTGGACCAGCACTAACAGCAATAAACCAAGGACTGGAAGCATAGAAAAGTAATTAAATAAACATGCTGCTGCATCTTTGTTGTATCAGCAGAGAAAACAAGGAATGCCATGAATTTTGTATTTTGTGGACAGGCACGGGAAACTACCCAAAACACAGGGTGTGTGGACTACCAAATTCAGTAGCAATTGATGGAAATTTTACTTTCTGGTCAATTTAGAAGGCCTTTGGGCACATCTCCCCTCCTCCCTGTATTTTATGAGCCCAGAGAGATAATTGTCTTTGTGCCCTCCTTGATTATTCCTCAGCATCCTTTCCGGGAGGATTTTCACCTGAACTTTCCCTATAAGAACTCCTGTAGCTCGGGACCGCCATGCAGGGCTGGTTCCCACCCCAAACATCTCTGCATTTGTGTCCTGGGCCCCTTCGGCCAGCCTCCTGCATTCTCCAGTCCGACTGGTCCCCGCTTATCCCTCCGTTTAATTTATTCAGCCATAAGTGATCCAAGATTGGGATTTCTCTTGCTTACCAAGTCAAAAATAGCACTGGCTTTGGAGGGCCATTAACTTCTTGGGAAAGAAGCCTCGCAGCTCTTGCATCCCCTTGTCATTTTTTTTTCATTCACACATCTGGGGTGGTCACATCTCGCAGCACCACACCTGGCAGGACTCACGTCCTGAACAAGAGGAGAAAACCGTTATTTCCCAGAGCAGATGTGTGATCTAGCGGAACTTCTGTGCAGGGAAGCAGAAGCCCACGGCCGGTCCCCGCGGTCAGCAAGTGTTCGTGGTGCTGGAACGGCAGCGCCAGGCGCGGGCGGCTGCTCTGCACGGTGCTGCAGGCGCGGTGGAGCGGGGCAGGAGATGTGCAGAGCTCCTGAAGGCGAAGGGAGCTTTGCCCTTTGCTGCGAGTTTGCACTGGGGGGGGGGGGGGCAGGGGGTCCTATCCGTCCCCTCCCCTGGCTGGTGCAAGGAGCTGGCCCACTGCCCAGCGATGCCGGCGCTGATGGGGGCTAAGCTTGCAAAAACCAGCGATGGAGCACGCTAGTGCATAGCAACTGGAGATGTGCGGGTGGGAAGGGGTCTGGGCAGGTCCAGCCCCCTGCCCAGAGCTGTCTCCAGCGCTAGGTCGGGTTGGTTGTGCCTTTGCCTTGGAAACCTGCAAGGACAGAGATCGCTCACGTAACTTACGCCAACACGCGGATGCCTTACTGGCTGGGTCTGGAGAAGAAAGAGGACTGGATAAAGCCTTCTGCGCAGAGACCACAGTAATCCACCACGGAGCACAAGTCCTCCACTGTTCTGTGTCCTAATGGAACCCCATGGGGATAAACCACAGCTGGTTTTATCTTCCTGGAAACCCGTGCTCACATCTGCCCAGGAGCTCGCTCGTTCTCGCCATGCCTGGTGCCCGCTTGTCGCAGGGAGCCTGCAAGGGTGGCAGGGTGGAGAGTTTCACCGAGGGCTCCCGCAAGGCTCGTTTAAATCTGCAGAGCACACACAGCAGAGGGAGAAGCTGGAAGTCTGGCTGGACAAACAGCACTTGAAGGGAAGCAGCCACCATGACCAGCCTGACGGCAAGACCCGGGCGCTGCCGTCCTGGCCCAAAGCTCGGTTTGCCGGTAGCTCAGCTGATTTGCTGTGCAGAGGTGGGGACCGCGGCACGGGGATCCTGGCCAGCGCTACCCGCTCTGCCAGGCACCTCCACGCTGCCTGCCCACCAAGGGTTAACAGATAGCTTCCAGGCAGACAGACAAACCCCATGCATGTTCCTCTGTGCTTGCAAGAAGCACAAGTGCCCCAAACTTGTCCCCCACAATAGCTTGGGGTCAGCCACCCTCTTTTAAGAGGCAAATTAATTGCCAGTGAAGGATGCAGAAGATTTGTGCCAAAACAGGACTAAGTCATCATTTGGAACAGGACAGGACTGCGTTATCCCACAACAGTTCTTC
>JAVJGJ010000059.1:90460011-90472611 GCA_035590215.1 Microhierax caerulescens
TCTGGAGCAGGAGAGGACTGTGTTATCCCACAACTTTTTTTGTTATTACACAAGAAACAAGCTCTGCCTTCTCTGACCCTTTGATTATCCCTTGCCATTCAAGAATATCTAAGCAGTTGTGATTGCACCAAGCCCCGGGCTCTTTCACTTTTCTTCTCCTCTCCTCTGCTTTTTTTCTCTTTTCCCTTCCCTTCCCTTCCCTTCCCTTCCTTTCCCTTCCCTTCCCTTCCCTTCCCTTCCCTTCCCTTCCCCTTTTTCCCTTTTTCCCTTTTTTCCCTTTCTCCCTTTCTCCCTTTCTCCCTTTTTTTTGCCTTTCTTCCCTTTTTTCCCTTTTTCCCTTTTCCCCTTTTTTTCCTTCTTCCCTTTTTCCCTTTTTTCCTTCTTCCCTTTCCTCTTTTAAATCCGGCTCTAAAGAAGGCAGAACACCAGCAGGGTTTCACAGACGGAGAAGGAACGAGCCTCTCTTTTGGCAAGAGCTGCGTCTGCTAAGGAGCCCCCCTCGCCCCCTCCAGCCTCCGTCACACCAGCCCAACACAGCACGGGGGCACGTACCTGAGTTCACTACTCGTGTGACTCCTTTTGAAACCCTCTCGGGCTGCGTAAGGGCCGTTTCAGTGGAAGGCCAGGTTGGCAGAGTCACTTCTGTGTCTCTGGAGCTGGCGGTGGTCTTCCTCAGCACCCAGCACCACTGGGCATCGGTGTCGCTACTGGTATCAGGAAGATGGCACGTAATGATAAATACACTCCGAACAAAACGTCAGGATCAGAGGGAGGAATGGGAACATGAGCAAAGCAATGCACCACTCCCTTGTGGGCATACTGTGCGAGCTTTTCAGAACCAAACCTAACCAAAACAGAGAGAGAGAGGGGATCCCCCATTCCCCCAAATGACACATTTTGGACTATGTCCCTTCATGCTGCTGTAAATCCAATATTCCATTAGAAAAGAGCTGAGGTTTTCTTTTTTAAGAACTTATTAAACAATTCACCCTGAAATCCTGCAATTTCACTTAAAAGACTGGGGAAACATCTGTTGTAATATGAAAATTAAGCAAAATTCCATTTCAGCAATTTCCCCTCGTGTTATGCAAGTCCTAGAAAACCCTTCAAACTCCTTCTAACTCAGCTTTCCTGTCCCACATGTTGTCATAGCTCTGCAAGCCCAGCTGAAAAGACAGCCAGTGCTGCCCGGCAAGTGGAGCCACGGGAGGATGGGGTGGCTGCTCACAATATTGGTGTTGGGGAGCTCCTGGGGATGCCAGGGGGTCCGCAGCCGAGCCCTCGGCTTGGCCGTAGCATTTCAGCCTGCTCCGCTTGTTACACCGGAGCAGAACGGCCTTTGATCTGCCCTGGCTGGGCAGGCTGCCCATCTTGGGCAGAAGGCAAAAAGCAGCGTGCAGCGCTTGAACCGTGGGGCACGGCTGCCCCAAGATGGCCCTGTGCCTTAGGGAAAGCGGCGGCGGGGCGGCGGATGGAGCCGTGCCCTGCCCTGCCGCGGGGAGCCCCGCTCACGGGTGCTGCTGCCCAGTCTCCCCAGCACGGGGGCAGCTGGGGGGCAGCGGGCGGCCGCCCTGCCCACAGCCCAGCGCTCCGCACCCAGACGTGAGCCCAGGGTCACGGCACCCAGCACCCACGGCGCTGCCTCCGCGCCGGCCTGCCCTGCGCACAGCCCCCCCCCAGCAGAGAGACCGGGCTGGGCTGGTGGAGAAAAGCTCATCGTAAACGCGGGTGAAGAAAGACGAAGAGATGTCGGAGGCCTTTAGTTTCCCCTGCCTTGATGTGTGGAGAGCCCTTTCCAGCTGGTGCTCGCCCCGCGGGGCTTTGGCAGGGCAGGGCGGTGGGTGCGGAGGTGGCACTAACGCCCTGGCCAGTCCCACCTGGGGTCTGGCTGCTCAGAGGTCCGTGGCGTGAGCAGAGCTGGATTTCTCTGAGCAGGACCACGTGCATTTCTGGTGCTGCAGCAGGAACCGGTGCCACTTGCCTCAGTGTGTCACGCAGACCCACGCCCCAGTGGGTTTCTTGGTCACTCACCTCGCTTCAGCGGAGATGGGGCCATTTTCCAGGGACTAACGAACGGTGCAGGGGGCTGACAGCCGAGGGGGCAGCAGGGACCACTAACCTTGTGCAGAGCTAGCCATCTGCTACCCGTCGGTGATGTTAGCAGCTGGAAATAAGTCCCGAGCAGCAGCTAGAATTGGGCTTGGCTTGAACGGGTAACGCTGCTCTCATTGGGCTTCCTTGGATCATTTGCAGAAGAACCGGGGGGGTTTGCTTCAGCTGCTGCTATCTGTCCCCTGCGCCTGAGGCACCCAGTTCTGTGGGTGCTCCCAGCTTCTGCGCTCAGTTGTGGCAGGACCAGGGGCGGGGGGGCTGAGCAGCTCACCCCCCGTGCCTGGGTGGTGCGAGTGGTGCCTCAGCCCACGTCGCACCCCCCAGAGCTTGTGCTGCACCTGCATCTCGCGTGCCCAAGACAGGAGCAAGCCAGCAAGCGCGTGAGGCAGGGCCCTGCACATCCCCTGCCGGTCCTCCGTCTGGCTGCCACCCCGAGTCCCAGGACCATGTGCAAGACAAAGGACAAAGCATTTGAGCTGGTGCCACAATCAGCCTCAGCCCCTGAGCTGCTGGGATCGGCTGCGGACGATACGGCGTCGGAGGCTTCCGCAACACACGCCGCGGAAAGCAGAAAGATCGTGATGGCTTCAGGCCTCGGAGTGATCAAAACTGGGAGCAGCGGAGGGAGTTCAGTGGCACAAATTGCAGGGCTGTGTTTTCAGGTACTAATAAGCAGAACTCCTACGGGAAGGGAGCCGCGTGCCGGGAGGAAGCAGGGAGGGGGGGCTGGCTGTATTAGCCAGAGGCACGCTCTGTATGCAGGCATGAAAAGGGTGAGCGGAGCTAGCTGCCTGTTTTTGGTACAACTTGGAGCATCCCGACACACAGACAGGCAGCATTGCCTACAGCCCTCACCAGGCATCCAGCAAAGAGCACGCTGCTGGTACGCAGGGGGCAGGGAGCCCACCGCACCGAGCGGACCGGAGCCTGGCGCACACAGCCCAGCAAAACCGAGGTGGGGAACTGCTGCCGCCGTCTACATTAGTCCAGAGAGTACCAGCACAGGGCAGTGCTGTTTTGGGAAAGCCTTCCAGTGCGTGCTGGGAGCAGAGGGGGGCTGCTCAGTGTTCACTGGTGCCCGAGCAATTTGTCAGTGGCAGGATGCAGCAATTTTGCCATCAACAGCTGGGTCCTGCATGGGTGGTTGTGCTCCCACAGCTGCAAATCATGCTGCGCAGTCCTGGCCTGCACTGCCTTACCTCATCCCTCTGTCCCACGGCGTGACACACACTGGTGGGAAGGGTCTGTGGAAACCTCCAAGGGTAGACACCCCCCGTATTTCTGGGGGCAGGATTTTTTTCTTATTGCCAAACCCGAACTCTCAGAAAGACAGTTTCTGGCTCTTACCCCTTGTTACAATCATCCTCTCTGTAAAATCCTTTCAAGAATCAGGAGCTGCTCCTAGGTTCGGGCTCCACAGGAGCAGGAAGGAATAAGGGTAGAGATAATCAGGTACCTCACCATACACTTCATAAACCAACACCGGGAGAAATCTGTAGGATTACCGTGTGGATGCTGAGACCAAGCACAGCAGACGAAATGGACAATGCCAATATAAAAAAAAACAAACCACAACATGTTGAAATTGTGAAACCGTGCTCATTAAGGTTATGAATTTTCATTTCTTTATCCTTTTGTAGAACTCAAAGTGAAAAAAGATCGCATTTTCCAGATCTTCCAGATAGTATACCTTCAAGACTATAAATCATTTTCTCTACTTTTGGATATTCTAAATGTACATGTTCAAAGAACTCCCCAAAAGTTTTTCTTGTTTCCCCCCAGCTTCAGTTTGAAGTTTCTGGAGGTTTTTTGTTTGTTTATTTGCTTGCTGTCTCCATTGTCAGAGGCAGAAAGTAGCTGAGTTCCTTTTCCTTCTGATCTCTAATTTTCTTGAAGTTGAGGATATTGTAAAAGCTTGGGGGGTGTGGGGTGTGGGTGTGCAGGAGGAAGCTCCCACCCCAGGATCATCCATCTTCCAACGTTCAGCAGGAACATGTCAGATGTTGATGTTGATAACTTACAAAAGCAAAACTGAAACAGCAACATTCATTTCCATTCCAGACTTGTTTTGGCAATTATTTTGCCTTAAACAATCTACCTTTGAAAGTAGCTCTTTTCAGACTAACTCCAGTGTCCGAAGGGGTTGTCATCTGTGTCTACAGCCTCTGGTCCCAAACCCAGTTAACTGTGAAGTAGCTATGAAGGAACCAAGTCATTACAAATGGGAAGGAAAGGTTGCTCTGCCTATTCCTAGTGCACATGTATTGTCAGCAAGAAAGCCCTGGGCAAGGGCCAGAGGCTGTAATAGCCATCCCTGGAGCAGGGACGCGGGGACTGCAGCACCCCAACCCCCGCCAGCTGGACCCTGCTTCGCCCGAGGGGGTGGCTCCATCCGTGATTCAGGCACGGAGTGACACAGGAGAGCAGACCGGGCACAGCAGAGTCACATTAATAAATAAGTACTGTCTTCTAATTATCCCACCTCACAAATAATCGCTGCTGGAGCTTCAGGTTTGAGAAGGGAAAGGAAAAGCAGAGGTGACATGGATGGGCACCTTGCCAGCGGCGATGGCGCTGTTTGGGTGGATGTCCCAGTCTCTGGGGGCAGGGGGCTGCCGTGGCTGAGCCTGCAGAGCACTTGGGTCTGAGGCAGCCCGTGGCGGCCGCAGGCAGCGCACGCATTGAGGTGCTGGGTATTATGGGCATTGCTCCTCTGCTCGTGCGGGGTGCCCCTTGCAGGAGGAGCAAGCACAGAGACCAGATGTGCATCCATTTGCCTCCAGAGGAAATGAAGCGGACATCACCCGGAAATCTTCCACATGGAAAAAGGTTGGGGGAACAAACTGAGAACAAGCAGCAGAAACTGCTGAGGCAGCTTTGCTAAGCTGTGGAAATCTTACAGATTTTGGGGAAAACTGGAAAAATTCATGCACCGAACTGTACCTTTTTCTTCAACAAAAAGAAAACTGGCAGACCTTGAGGAAGGGCACTTCCATCACATTTAAAGCTGACTGAATTTTTAAATTTTTAATTACGGCTTACAGGAACCGGGATCTGACGCAGAATGATGGTGGCGTTCAGGTCTGCTTAACTGCTGCATGACCCATGTGGCCTTGTTACAGCCACAGACGAGCGCTCCCGTTCTGTGCCATGCCTAGTGAGGGGGGCTTGCCATTAGCGGGATGGCCGTGGGCATCTCTTCCCATCACGTGTAAAACATCCCCCGCGGGTTACAGACCACAGGCTGGAGCTTCCCACTACGCCACCGCCAAATGACAGCTCTCTGCTTTGACCCCAGCACCACAGGGTGCATTTGCTGTTGCTGTTCTTTTCTAGTCTTTTCTAAACAGAAATCACATGAGGTGCGATATGCTTCGTTAGACTAATTGTATAAACAAGCTGACAATTTCCCATTAATTCAATTACCTAGTAGTACTACAAGCTTTTCCAGCTGCTGAAAAGAAAAAAAAAAACCAACCCAAACTAAACAAATAAACACTAGGACAAATACAGGGGGGTGACATATGGTGTTTTCAACTCCCTGTGCGGAGGGAATTCTCTTATTATTTATCATGGCACTAGCTCCCCAGGCCCCGAATGCTTTTTGCTTCTTACTAAAGCAGAGACTAGGACCTATCACTTCCGAAAGCCCTGCCGGTGCTGCCTCGGCTGCCTCACAACAAATACTTACCTCGTGACAAGGAATAATGGCAGGATCAGGATGCAGGTAGCCGACAGCTCAGCTGATCGCCAGTTCAAGCCACAATAACTGGAAGGTGTTTGGAAGGGAATTCACCAGTAAGTGCTGTTCCTGTGTCTTCTGTTCCTTTTGCTAGTGCAGGCAGGGAGAGAAAGTGGAAAAGAAACTGGAGGGGAAGAAAGAAGGAAGGTAAGAGAAATGTTATTTTGAAAATAATAATAATAATTAATAAAAATAACAATAATAATAATAGTAATACCTAAAAGTTTAAAGTGGTGAAAAAAAAATTCATGGAAATCTTTGATTCATGAAGATATTCTTCCACGAACATGCATTAGGGTACTAGTGGCAACCCCCTGCTGAGGTACACATTTTGAGAACAGAGCCAAATGGAGATACGCTTACATGCCCTAAAAGCCACAGACCTGACGGCCCTTTTGCAGGGGAGTTGTGTGCAGTGCTGTGCCACGACGTGCTGTCACCACGCATCCAGCTGCAGAGCTCTGGATTTGCTCCTCAGAAACGACCCCACAGAATCAATTCCCCACTAACAAGACTCCACCACTGCTGTTACCGAATATCCAGCGACACAGTCAACGTGCATGTTTCCTTACCTGAATAGGGTCAAGTCATTCGGTACATATCTAACGTGTGGTACATTAATAATGTTTTCTCCTGCTTTAAGTGGCCAGACAGGAACTTGCTTTTGTGTTTCTTGAAGGTTGTAGTAAGTGTACGTGGAGAGTGGGGGCAGGAGCTTTTCCCTGGGCACAGAACATGCTGCCAGCACCCCAGCTCCCCCCTGCTACTTACAGATGGGCTCCCACTAACCTCGTACTGGTGGGGCTGGCCTCCCAGTCCAGTCCCAGCAGCTCTGTGAGTTTCCACCCATCAACTGACTTGCAGGAAGGCTGTCCTTGTACACCTGCCAACCTGCAGTAAATAGGAGCTGGCTTCCTTACCGTAACCCCAACCTCCAGCAACCTAGCTGTGCACCTCCCCATGCAAGGGCAATCCTGAAAATCTCTCCTCGCATCGCGTCCAAGCCAGGATCCAGCTCCTCTGAGTTCATGTTTGTGGCATGAAGTAGCAGTTATTAAATTTACAGAAGTCTTTTCTTTGGCGTTTTGTAAAATCGGCCCTAGCTAGAGTGTTTGGTTTTTCAACCTGCTGTGTGTTTGCCAGGGGGCTGGATCTAAACACCAGCATCCCTCTAACTTACAAAATCTGTGGAGTGTTCTTGGAGTGGCAGGAATGTGGATGCTCTGTAAATGTCAGGTATTGAGGTATTAACAGTAATTCTCACTCCCCTTCTACTGTGCACAGTTCCGTACTTAGAAAAACCCCTTACAATTTTCTCTAATTTACACTGACAAAGAACTTGTTCAAATCTTGAAGTTTTTTTAGTGCCACGAGTCAGGTCCTTGGCAGTTCCCCAGGACCCACCAGCTCCCATGGAAGGTTAATATTGCACACAATTTCCCCGAGGAGTTGTGACCTAAACCCAAGTGACCTCGGTGGCAGACCGAAGAGCAAAAGCAGCAACATCCAGTGATCCTCCGGGTACTGCCGAAAGCGCTCTTGCTCACTGGTGGGAAAACTTAATGCTCCTCAGCTGGTAGCCCCAAGATGTGACTGACGCGTGCCTGGAACAAAACCTTCTTGACGGGGCGTTTTAGAAGAATGTGCAGCCACCGTAAGCCGGAAGAAACGCTCACCTTCTTACTTGCGTCTTCAGCCTGTGTCTGACAGAAGCCTCCCCAAATGCGGAGCCGACAGCACGGTTTCACCAGCCCAGCCCCAGAGCAGGAGCTCCGGGGGCAGCGACTGAGCCGTCTGCTCAGGGCAGCTCAGGCGCCGTGGCAGAGCCCACGCTGAACTAGGAGCTCGGATTCTCCTCTGCTGCCTTCAGCAGGTTGCACCCTACCCCTTGGCCGTGGCTAGAACGAGGGCAGCCCAGGACACCTAACATCTGAAAGGGCTTGCCCTGCCTCCCTATGGCTTCCTGTTCTTTCTCTGTGAACCTCCACAAAGAGTCCAGTCTGTTTCCTCTGTACCCACCTGGTAGGTGGGTGCCCACTGGGAGCTTCCCCCACCCCCGGCTGAACGAGCTCAGCTCCCTCCATCTCTCCTCCCCCACCCGGTGCTCCAGCCCCGGCCACCTCGACGGCCTCTGCTGGGCTCAATCCAGCACATCAGTGCCGGTCCTGTGCCACGCCGTGCAACGCTGAGTGCAGCACCCAGACGTGGCCCTGTGGCCAGACAAGTTGCACACCAGGATCCTCGTCTTTTCTTCTGCACAGCGGCTTTCTGACCTGTCAGCCCGGTTAGTCCTGCTTCCCGGCGCGGCTGGGCTCCAGCCGCAGGATGCAGCATTTGCTGGGTTGAACTCCCCGAGGCTCTGTCAGCCCCGGCCTCCCCCCGTCCAGCTCCCCCCGAACGGCCGTCCTGCCCTCCAGCGTGCCATTTGCACCAGCTGGGTACCACCCAGCTTTAGGGCGCACACTGTCCCACCGTCCAGAGCACCGGCGAAGGTGTTAACCAGCATCAGCGCCGCGGCCGCCCCCCAGGAGCGCCGCCGGCAAGCAGCTCCGCTGGATTTCAGTTGTGAACCTGACCGGCTCCCTGAGCCCGGCAGTCTGCCCAGGGCATTGCCCAAGAACTTGCCGGGCTGATGCCAGTGCAAGGCAGCCCCATCTTCCGTGACCCTGAACCTGCAGGTAACCTTCTCATCAGTCACTTCAAATCAAACAGAACCATTTTGTATGCCCAGTACGAGTGTACCTTTTCTGGGCCTGCTAGACCCGTTTTCTTGGCAGGAGTCCCCTTCCCCACCAGCAGCCGGGAACTTCAAACTGTGGCCATGGATGCATCGCATGTACCATTGTGCGTTTAGTTCAGCGTGCTCCCATACAAACCTAAAATCAACAGAAGAGAAAATGAAAGCAGGAAATGACCATTCAAAATTTTGCCCGGTTTTTATCTGTAAATGAAAACTTAGAGCAGTACTGCAGGAGAAATTTTTTTTTTTTTTTTTTTTGAGAAGGTGAGCAGCTCTTCCATTTAAACAGTCTGACAAGCTTTGCCGTCGGGTGCCTAAGAGACAATCTTACTTCCACATCTCCTTTTTTTAATGCGCTAACAGGAAAACATAGAAAAGTTGACATTTCTCTGACAAATCCTTAATCTGGTTTATTTTAGTTGCTGGCATTGGAAAACTTGAATCCCCACCTACTCAGATCTTGCTTATGCTATATTAATATTTGAAGGCATTTCAAACGATGCTTGATTCCCAACCACGAACTGAAGAGAAGAGATGTCAGAAAGGAGGTTACCGACTTGCATTCCTCTACTGTCAGTTCTCCCACACACTCACCTGTGCCCCACTGCTGGTCTCTAAGTTATTGAAAAAGTATTCCAGGGAGACTAAACGTGTATATAAGATAACCACAGAGACTTCCATCCATTTGGGCAAAGAGACAAACAAACAAAAAAATCAAACAGGGAGAAAAATAAAAGTAAGGAGAGGTGGTCCTCCTAGTGAGGATGTCTGAGGACCTGTAAGGTAAAAATGTCAGTGTGTGTTCTGGCACCTTTTCCTCCACCAGGATTCAGCTTTTGTGTTTGTTTCCTCACTGCAGTAGCTGTAATGCGTAAAGATTGAGTCTGTTTGACCAGAACTGTAGCACGTTAAATCTGGCCATCGTCTCTCCTGGTTTCTGCAAAGCACATAGCTGTCGCCTGTAGCTCGAAGACGCGGCTTGGACAGCCTGAGGATGAACAGTGAGCAAAAGAGCTCAGGCGAACTTGGAAGGAAGACCATCTCACCCAGCCACCCACCTGTTAAACCCCAGAATTTTACCATTTTGATTCAATGTTGAATGGTAAATGCAAAAAAAAAAAATGGTCTGGATGGCTTGCTCTGCAGTGGACGTAGCAGCTGTTCCTGTAAGCACCCTCAAAAGCCTTTCTAGGCTGTAGATGCTGCAGATGATGAGGAACAACCCTTTCCAGTCTGTTTTCCAGCGTGTCTCTGAGGAGGGCAGGAGAACAACCACTCAGTTTGACGCTGGCACCCACCCTTAACCCCCCGCTGCTGATGCCGTATAACTTTTTGCCCGTTTCTGGACTGGAAGGGGCACCGGGAAGCCCTCAGACCTGCCTTGTCTTTGGAGCGAGGGTGTTGCCAGCAACGGAGCAGGTCTGCCGTGGTTTTGTCTAGCCAGACCTTGGAACCTTCCAGGACCGGACAGCCCAGCACCTCACCAAGTACTGCAGCTTCTCTAAACACCCAACGCAATTTTCAGACACGACTCAAGGAAGCTAGAAGTGACTGTGCCCTAGAAAGGCTAAAGGTGAGAGAGCCCTCAACAAATAAATCTCTTAGAGATTAGGCTGCACATCAGTGTGCTCTAGTGAACCCCTCCTTAACTTTTCACAGAATAGCCCAGTAGATGAGTAGCTCAAGAGATCGGAGAGCAATACCTTGCTTTACAATGGACACTGGAGATTTTGTTTTTCAGACGTGTCCTCTCTATGGCAAGAATTGAGACGTGATTGCAACGGAGCACAATACTTCTGGAAATCTTCCTAGGGCTTCTTTGAAAAAAATATTCAAAGAAATGAAGAAATCCTTTAGTGGCAGCTAGATTATGGAAAAGCTGTACTGGGGGAGGGGCAAGGAAAAGGAGAGAAAAGCTTTGAAGAAAAGCTCAAAAAATATCCGAGATCATTGTTACAAGTAAAGAACACGCAGAGTCCTAGATGTCGTTCTGTAAGCATCTTTGCTTTGCGGTGACTCAGCCCAAGAGGTTTGGCTGTTGAAAACTGAGCACACCTGTCCAATTATTTTACTAATTTCAAGGCCTGCCTGATAAGTAAATACGCTCTGAGTTTAACAGATTTCACTAGAAATAACATATCCTACGTACCAGAAAGAGGTTCATGCTGTAAAACAGTAATGTCATGACCAAAGGGGAAATTGCTTAATTAGCTCATTATTTTTCTCAAAAGCAATGGAAAAAATTAGCTGACTGCAGTATGACTATGTCTGTGTTTCCAATAGTTACAAGGCAAAAATTTTTTAGAGTGGTGAAGATTTCTAGATTTAATAGTTCCTTTTTTTTTTTTTTCCCCCCCCAAAATGGCAGCTTATTTTATGTAGGCAATGTCGACTTTAAGAGCTACAAAATCCCTAAACCCAACACCTCCCAGTAAAGGTGTGAGCCCTCCTACCTGCAGGGCAGAAGGCACGCGGCAGAGTTGGGGGAGAATGCTTTGGGGTTGGGGGCGGGGGGCACTTCCCAAGGGGACCTTCCCCAGTGCTGAGCAAGACGAGCTCCTCGGTGCTCGCAGCACCCCCTGCCCGGCGCGTCCCTTTGGCCGTGCCAGCCCCTCCGGAGAGCAGCCCCAGCAGGGCCGGCAGCCCCCTCGCTGCGGGCAGTGGCTGCTTCCCGAAAGCTGGAACGCGGCGCGTGGTTCAGCAGTGGCCGTGCTGCTCCAGCGGGTTTTATTTGGCTCTGGCAGGTGCTGCCAGAACGAGTGCAATCTGTTCTTGGGGTGAGGGGATGCCTCCCGTCAGAATTGCCGTCTCCCCCCACTGCCGAGGCTGCCTGTGCGGAGCAAGCCGTTAGCGGCAGGGCATGGGACGGGAGCGGGTTTCCAGACGTCGGCCGCCACCTGCCCCCCGCAAGGACGGGGCTGCCACGACAGCTCCATCCACTCACACTGGGATGCGCATTCCCCCGGCTGCCTTCGCTAGCTCGTCTAGATGGAGAAAGTCACAAATGAGCGTGACTCAGGGCTTCGGTTATTTGGTTTTCACCAGTGCAATCCCTTCGTCCAGTGCAATCCCTACCTCCTTGTTGGGACAGTGATAAACGTTTGAGAATGAACGGGATGCCCTAAAGCTGATAAAACCCAAATGCAGCTTTTCTGGGGTCCATACTGTGACACCATGGACACAGAATTAGGGTCTTTTCTGTGGAGCCCAACAGTCCCCCCCTGGCCCCGGGGACCCTCGGCAGAATACCATGGTGCAGAGGAGCGAGACCTCGTGCAGAAGGGCTGGGTAACTGGACCACTGGCACACAAAAAAGCTGTGCCAGGGGTGGGAGATGACTCTTCCCCAGTGCCCCCTCTGAGGAAAGGCACACCATTATAGTCCCGACCTTTGCACAGTAGCAGCTGTGATGCTTAGGCCAGGCATTTTAAGGTATAGCTCAGCTATTCACATCTGCCCGAAGCATCTTCCCCAAACAGCCCTGAATCTGGGCTGGAAGGCACCCACAAAGCAGAGCTTGTCGTGCCTGCTGGGAGCTCACACTGGTGGCTGGTCCTTCTCCTTGCCAGAAAACAGACTTTGTTTCTCAAATGAATTTTCCTGCCTTTCATTTCTGTACAGTGGTTTTTGTTCAGGTTTTCTCCATGAGATTAGCAAGGCCCTTAACACCTGCTGTGCTGTCTCGAAGTCCTTACCTCCTGTAATCAAGCTGCTTTTCGATCTTCTCAAAAAACAGACTGAGCTCTTCAAGAATTATTGCAAACTATCTTTTTTTTTTTTTTTTTTCCAGAACCATGCTCGATCTTTCCAAAGTTGCTGTTAGGGTGCAACACATGCATCATTCCTGATATCCCAGGGAACTGTCCCATCCCAGAGCCCTGTTAGGTAAAGGCATGGGCAGGTTGCACAGTACTCCAAATAAATTGACTTTATTGTTTTGTTAGCATTCAAGCGCTTGACTCGTGATCCCTTTGGGGTTTAACCTGCTGCAGGCAAAGCACTCCCT